>JAOWBL010000008.1:14155046-14167445 GCA_028564865.1 Zenarchopterus dispar
CAAACAAACAAACAAAAAAAACAGACTCCTTCCTTTTCCGACAGGGAATTTTTCAGAATCACACCAACCACTGAAGGCATACGCATGCAGTAAAAAGTTGAGGGCCTATAATTAAGCAACCAAGTAAACCATGTACTTTAAAACCCATCACAGTTGGCAAAAAACTCCAAAAATGTATGCATGCAAAAATAACCACAGTATCATCATCATTTCTAACTTCAAATGCACCTGCAGGCCTACACACATGCACGCAATGCACACACTGAAATGCTCTGGTATTCAGCCTGGATCAACCAAAGACAGATTTACGAGAGGTGCAGCTATGTTCATTATTACAGTCTTGGCCCGCGGGGCTGTATTTATTAAACACTTTCACACAAGCACACCAATCAATGCAAAGCTCAGTCTGCAGGCGGCTGCTACTTTTCATTGGAACTAGCAGTGAAGCTAGGAATTAAGAAAAACAAACAAACACATTTCAAACAGATTGGAAGAATCCTTGATTGAGTTTAAAGGTGTAAAGAGCTCGAGGATGGAATCAATTGTAATACTTGTAAATACACTTCAACAAATGGGCAACAAGCAAACCCTTGTTTTTTTCCCCCCTTTGCCTCGAGTGCATCGAGTTCATTGAGTTCACAAAGCCACCACTGCCAGCTTCAAAGTACAGTAACAACTTCTCTAGAGCTTTTAATCTGTTCCTCAATGACAGCGATTTGTGTTTTTGTTAATTTTACTCACCCTGCTGCTCAAACAAATGATAAAAGTGTGTGGTTGTCTCTCAGCTGTCCTCAGATTCACCCACTCCTCCGGCCTGTCCTCTTCTTCTGCTCTTCCTCTGCATTGCTCCTCCTTTCCTTCTCTTTCCACCCTTTGCTTCTCTCCTCCCACAATCTACTCACAATGTAAACAATCCACCTTTAGCTACAGAAGCATATCTTTCCCTTGTGCTTCTATCCGTTCTCCCAACCTAATGCTTTCCAAGGTGCCTAATCAGACTCCAGTCACCAGGATGCCAAAGAGAGGCCTGTGGAGGGGCACCCGGGCTTGTTTCAACGTCATGGCCTACTTTGCCAACTGGGTGAGTGCCAGACCTTCATAAAACACGAACAGGCTACAAAAGCATGGCCTGCCTCCCTTTTTTTCCCCCTCCTTCCTTTCACTCCTTCACATCATGTGGATTCTACAGAGAGGGACAGTTGACCTTGCAGCTGATAATCCTTGTAGCCACTTCTTCCTTTTATGTTTCTTTTATAACAAAACGCTTTCCTCTTGTTCCTAACCCTTGCTCTGGCTCATTCCTCACACTTGCTTAGTTTAACATTTTGGGAACTTCTGAAATGCACAGCTTTAAGTCACAAGTGACTGCGACTTTATTTGCTCAAAAGAAAAACAAACCATTTTTCACAAAGTTTTCTGTCAGATATCCCGTAAAGACTGTCCTTCGGATGAAAAGCAGAACCACAGGCATCCCCACTTACATATTTAACAAACAGGATGGACGTAAATCTGGAGACAGTTTTAAATTCAATAAGTATAAATAACATTGCACTTATATCATGTATGGAAAATAAAACTGCACCCTCTAGACTCCTAGAAATCTGGACTGCCGCACCTCAACTGTAGCTGTACTCCCCTGGACTTTCCCAGATCAGAACAGTTGAGTACCTCTGAGAGCAACAAAAGCCCTGCAGGGATTAAGACAGAAACGAGTTTGCCAGTTTATGAGCCCCGCTGACGCCGATCTGTTTTTAGCACTCAAAGTGCATGTGCATGCCCACTTTCAGTTGATGGCAGAATATTGACATATTAAAGAGAGAAGGCAGAATGGAGAGCTGCTGCAGTTGCATTTTCAAACTGTGGCATTTGTTTTGTTTTTTTCAGTCCCAAATATCACACAAAAAACAACTATAGACAAGAAAAAAAAAAAAAGCGTATTAAACAGTCTGTTAAATTGTTTAATTGGATCATTCAGGCATTAGTGGCATAATATCATGAATTCCAATGCCTGTAATAAAAATCTGATTTAAAAAGGAGAAAAAAAGATAACAAAAGGCTTTTTACACTCACATGGCAAGAACCAAACTTAGCACCACTATTTTGTGAAATCAGATTTGGGTCATGTTAAGGTGCAGGCCTGACTGTTTCCTGTGATGAACGGTTGTAAACAACTGCCAAAAAGTATGCTTAAAACATTTGTTGTCCAAGAAATTCAATGTGTTTGCCCATGTGTCCAACAAACCTCAGCATTATTCAGCTAGGGTTAAGTCCAACCCATAATCATCAAAATAGGTTGAAAAAAAAAAGAAGGTAAAAAATAAAACTAACCCAGTTTTTTTTTTTCCCTTCCCAATTTGAGAAATCATAATTGGTTTTGTTATTCTACACCCTTTGGCCATCCCTGTGACAACTAAGAGTGTTTTTATTTTTAATTTATAAAAGGTCAAACCTTTAGTGCCAGGCGGCTGAAGGTTGTCTCCAGTGAGTGTGCACCAGCCAACCGGGAAGATGTCACGAGAGTCATAGCGGCAGTAGTAATCGAAGGCTCCACGCCATCCATCAAAGGTGACCAGCACCTCAACACCTCGCAGTGCACCTACTGTCGCCGGGCAGATAAAGTGGGGATTTTTCCGGTCTACTGCCTCAAGCTTCATGCCCACTTGGAAAGAGTTCTGCTCTGGAGCGGGAGGCTCCTGCTGGGAAATATTGAGAAAGAGAAAGTAGGTCAGGTAAGGAAGCTGGCATGCCCAAGTGTTTGTGCTCTTATTTCTACTACGAAAGTAGCAAATGAATAAATATATAATATTTGCCAAGTTAATACACATCCTCTATTGTATAAAAGTGTAGATCACAAGACCATTTGTTTTTTCCCCCTGTTAGAAGGACAGTCCTGAGCCTTGTACAGGTACCTTGTGAAAAATGCGAGAGGGAGCCATTTCAGCACCATTTAATGTTTTCAGCAGGAACATGGGCCAGGAGGACGCATTGAGACGGAAACCTGGAGAGAGAGATAACATTAACAAAGGTTTATTGAGTCTATGGCATTAGTTATGAAAAACTAGATGGAAACATAAGGAATTAATAATACAATCAGATGAATATTGAATTCTTTTTGTCACTAAATTACCATGCTTTCACTTCATCAAAATAACCACTTACATTATTAAAACCACCTAACTGTAAGGTACTTTGCCCATGGGCACTAAACAAAAAGACAGTCTAAGTAGGAGGGGTTTCAGGTTGTGTCATAAATAATTTGTATTATAAAATGACACACATTCTGCACTGTCAGTCACTGACCTCTAGTGGACAGAAAAAAAACTGTTGATAAAAAGTAGAAAATGACGTGTAACAAAGGGTAAGGGTTAACCTTTAGCTTGTATGATGGTATAAATCAAAAAGAATTTAAAAAAAAAAAAAAAAGGTTTAAGTGTACCTGTGTGTGCGTTCTTACCCAGTGGTGGCTGTAACATGCCTCCGTTCTTTTCACAATTGCCAATAGGCTGAATCTCAGAGGAATCCACCAGACGCCAGAAGTCGTTCTTATTGTCAGAGCCATCTAAACGCAGCCGTAAACGTGAACCTGTTAGTCCCACTACTGTGGCTATGCAGGTGGATGTGGTGTTTCGAGGGTCCTGGGCCTCCAACTTCATGCCTGCCTTAAACTCGTTAACTGGCGGTGTGAGACTCTAGTTGGTGACGACAGACGAGCAACAGTTAGAAAGGTAAAAAGGTAAAAAAAAGATTCAGCTCAAATGACTAATGTCAGTCTGCAAGGCAAGCTGAATGTACTCACCTGCCTGAAACATGAAGTAGGAGCAGCAACAGTGCCCGTCTCTTTCAGGTATTTCTCCCAACTAAAATGTCCTGCAGAAGAACAAAAAGACTTTGAAAAATAGTGTGGGCATGCATTACTCATCATCTATCATTTGATAAATGTTCAGTCCTGAATAAAAGATCAAACTGAACAACTGGAAGAAAAATATAGCATTGATTTTTTTTTTTAAGCCAAACAAAGTATCTCTGTTAAAAGCATTTGAACACAACTTTATCTTGATGATTAATGAAAAAAAACAACAACTGAGTACTGTGTTTACTTAAAATGAGCCAAAACATTATTCATAAATGTCTGGCTACTCTGGGTTAATTACCTTGGTATTGTGAGGGCACCCTTGAGGGCCGTCCACTCCGAGCATGCTTTATCCTTCGGGCATCTTTCCACTCTATAGCTGCAGGAGCCAAGGAAACAACAAGATCTATAGTGTGGGTAATTTTCTCATTTGTCAATACGTTGCATTTATATCCACAATAGCTGCTTTATGGGCCTGTGGGGATTCGTTGGAATGTCAGACTTGCTTCATTTACAGTATATGATGAAAATCTATTACAAGTACTCTGGTGTGTGTGTATGTGTGTGGTGGTGGTGGGGGAAAAAAGGGGGTCCTTGTAGTTATGATTAACATTTACCTCTCTGTGGCACTGGTTTCCTCATGCTCCAACAATTCTGACCAGCTAAAAACAAGACAGTGGCTTCTGCTCTGCAAACACAAAAACAAACTATGTTACAGTTGTATAAACCATGTTCAACTGGGCTAGAACATGGCAGATCAACTAAAACTTTATCTTTTATTTACAATCCAAACAGGTACCATGAACAATATGCCACCTTGACATTTGAAAGGAAGTGTTACATTCAGACATAATGTCTAAGAATACTTTGAGTTTAAAGAAGCTTAGGAAAAAAATTGCAGACACATCTATCATATCACATACATGAATACATTCACGGTACTATACACTAATTCAATAGTGTATGTCATGATTTGTTTAACTATTAGGAAAACTGTATTAATCAGGATAAATTTAGCAGGACAAAAGACAAAGTTGTCTTTCTCAGGGGGATATAGAGGTGAGACAATAGACCATCATTAAGTAGTAACTACAAAGTGTTCAAACCTCACAGCTTCATAATTTATTTTCTAAAATATCAAACTACGTTTTTATGACAGCTTACATAATTTACTCTCCTCTTATACTAATTCACCATAAAAAATAAAAAAAACCTTGTCTCTTAGTCCTTTTGTAATCTTGACACAATATCTTTTAGATAACATTATTGGTTGGTGTTCTTGTGGTCACATGGCAAAAGTTCAGCTTTTTTTTTTTTTTTTTAATGAAATCTCTCTGTTGACCCATGGACCTTAACAAGAAGTATTGATATCATTTAGTACACTTGTGGTTATTGGGTAAGAAGTTTTCCCTTTCTGTAATCTATAGGAAGTATCTTTATTGCTTAATAAACTAATAAAGATGAAGCTGTCTAATAATAGTGCAGGAACAATGAACAAAAATACTCCTGTACAGTAAAAACAGCTTACAATTTTAAACTTTTTGATTTCAAATACTTTAAATTCACATGGACAAAATGACCCAAAGAAGTCTGATTTAATTAAAATGTTGCATCTGGATGTCAGTCATTAAAAAGAAATAAAATGCATAAGGCAGAATATTTCCACTAGAAAAGCAGGCTAAAATGGTACATTTTAATTAAACCCATAAGTATTTGGTCCAGACTTTAGATTAACTCACAGAAACAGTTTATTTAACAGAAAAAACAAAGACCTATTCTTCTTATATTCCTAACTTTTGCTCCTCATGGCAGGCAGGGAAACATCAGGAGTGGCAGATGGAGCAAATTCCTGAAAAAGATTTTCCAACTATTTATAGCATATAGACTTCATTTCCTGTTTCTACTATCTACTAAAGGTTCATTTTGAACCATGATTTATCAGAGCAGATAAAATTTAAAGAGTTAACAAAATAATAGGAAGTGAAAACACACCAGGAAGGCTTTTCAATTAACAGAAAGCAGCAGTAGTCAAGCAGTAGTAGCACGTCTGAAAACAAAGAAAATGTATTCCTTGGTTTAGTTTTTTAAGGTACATTTTGTCCTCAGATTGATTTATCATTGCCATTTCTCGCAACTTCACCATATAAATTTATTAAGGAATAAAGATACTTCCTATTGATTACACAAAAGGAAAGCTTCTTACCCAATAACCGCAAGTGTACTAAATCTTTACAAGACTTCTTGCTACCCATCAGTAGTCACGTTTTAGGAAAGAGCAACGTGTTTTGACCCCTATTACCCAAAATACCTGTCCACCAAGAATAACAAGCAGACAGGTCAAAGGGTCAGACTGTCTCCATCCCACAGTGACCCTGGTCAAACGTCACATGTGTTTGAAATAATCAGACAACCAAAAATTATTAATGTTGGGATCCAACAAAAGCAGAAAACTAACGGAACAAACGTTCAATAACATTTTAAAAAAACATACCGCAAAATAAAGTACTTAAATCTGATAAACAAAAACACAGTGAGACTAGTTAACCATCTGTAAAATACTTTGTCGTGAAAAACATCCCAGCCGTTATTTTTTTCTAAACTCGCGTGAAAGATTTCTGTTAAAGAGCAGCGTATTCACAGTGAAGTTTGTTTAAAAAAAAGAGAGCCGTTAGTGTAACGGTGTCTTACCTTAAAACTTCATACCCGTCTGGCTGCGTTTCTCCTCCCGGATGAGTTCCCTTTCAACAGAAGTGCGCCTTTTTTCCACCGTCAAGGGGGATGGCGTCCAAATTAAAGCGACCCGCTCCCTGTTTTCCAAGCTGAGGATGTAACAGGATTGTTAGAGCTCCCAACAGGTACACCTTCCTCCTGTTGTGTTTACTCCCGCTACTCCCACTTGTCCGGTATGCACACGGGACTCTCCGTTTTTTGTTGTTAATTTATTTATTCCCGAAATAAATGCTGAATTTTCTCAAGCTCCATTCATGAGACAAAGCTAACACATGGGGACCCCTCCTCCGCCCGCTTCGGTGCAATATTTGCATCGCGTATTTTATTCTAAGTGACAGCAAACGCGTTGAGTGTCCAAGGGGTTACCGCCGGATTAACGGTAGCCCGGCGTGGTTAGTCAAAACACCCAGAATGAAATAAAAACATGCACACAGGGAGTGCAGTTTTCACGTCCGGCATGCTACACTAATACACACAACAACACAGACATGCCTACTGCCCTGGAGGCTAACTTAGCATGCTAGGTGGCTCGTTGACCTGGTTACAAATATTAGCAGAAGGAAAAACGGGAGCACAGTGGGTTCTGCCGGCATCAGTCTGGGCTCAAGCGAGACCCGAGCCCAAATGACGCTGCTTAGTGTTTTCGAGTATGTTTACCTTGTTTTGTTATGTATGTACTTGTTTCAGGTGTGGGGTTTAGGGTTTACCGCTTGTCCGCCATTTTTTTTAACAAGATGAGAGGAGGGGGCGGGGGCGTGTATCAACGTTCTGAGACGGTCACTGATAAAACCACGCCTACTGGCGGCCTCAAAGTCATATTACATATAATGTGTTTGATGAATAACACAAGGAATATTATCATGTTATTCACTTAATAAAACTAGGTCAAAATGTAGATGAAGGCTGTGGAAAAATTAAGCACATCCTAGGATTTCGAACCAGCATCAATAACCAGATGAAACCTTTTTTAATTTTGTTTTTCTATGACTATCAGAAATTTGTGGACATACTTTTTCCAACTCTTCCTTACATTTTATTTATCTCATATGCATGTGGAAGATAGACAGGTCCACAATATTTAGGAGACCTCCAGTGCAGATTGTTTTTCTGTAGGAAACTCAGGTCTTTTGACATAAGCAGGCCAGTTTTACACAAAATTTATCATGGTATTTTAGGTACCATAAGACAGTTGTGAGGCCAGTTATGTCTAGAGATGGTGGCACTGACAAAAAGACAGGAGACAGCACTGGAGGTACCAGAGCTGAAGATGATGAGGTTCCCCTTAGAAACGAGGAGGATGGACAGGTTTAGCACATCAGAGGGACAATTCTACCTGTTCCCTAACTCATTCTTAGTTCTCTTGAGGCTGTTTTGGAGCAAAGAACCATGAGGACACTGAGGTGTGTCCTGTCATGTGAAGACCACCCTTTGTTTTGATTATTTGTCAGAAGTAATAGGATACAGTTGCACCGGTTATCCAGGTGCTGAACAGAAGAATTTAGAAGGGCCCTCTGTCCTGCTGCAATTAGACTTAAAAACAAAAACAAAAAAAAAACAAAACAAAAAAAATGCTAGCCTTTGTGTTTTTTAAAATCCATTTTTACACTTTTAGTATATTTTAATAACTGTATATTTTTTCATTTTTATGGTTGGTGCCACTATTTATTATTACTGTGTTTTGCACACTATATTGTACTTACCATAGTCTCTGTTGCTTCCCTTTTACTACATGCATATTATCTCGTTGCTGTCTGTTCCCCATGGTAGCAAACGAGTTTCCCCTTGGGAAGTAATAAAGTTAAGTCTATCCTAATGCTTCTGTAGTTGATAAAAAATTCAATTTGAGGCAGTCATTTAGGGACAGCTCTGAATTTCAGTGATATTAAGGTCTGGATTTCGTAAGATCTTGATTCCTTTTTTTTCTGCCATTCTGTTATAGACTGTCCAAAGTGACATTTGACTATTAGTTTTGCATACAAAAGAGTTCATAGACATCTCAATGACTGGAAGCATTCTTGGTCCTGTACATTGGGTTAAAAAGAAAAAAAAAAAGACCACTTTCAATTCACCACTCCTCCACCATCATCATGCTTTAAATTCAGTATGAGGTGTGTGTAACGAAAGGCTATGATTGATTTTCATAAAACATGGGACAATCTATAATTGTCAAAAATGTCCTCATTGGACTCATCTGTCAAAAAGATAATGCTTCAGAATTCTTTTTGTATTTCCAGATGCAACTGAGCAAATGTAATGCCTGCTGCTGAGGGCTTTTTTTTTTCTTCTTTTTTATGAGAGAGCGAGAGAAAGGAAAGGTTTTTTCCTGGTAACCTACTGACTACAGATAAGTGATTCTTTTCTGGTCACTTTCTAATTGTACTGTCATCAGTTTTTACAGTCAACATCTTAACTGATGCTGTTAAAGTTTTAGATGCAGCTCTCAGAGACATCCCATAATTTAAACATTTCATGGTCTAACCATGGGGAAACCTGCCACAATGTCCACTCCCAGAAAGTTTTTAACACCACCTTGAACATTTTCAAGTTGTGAGTAAGCTCTGCTGTCATTGACTGACAGCCTCTAAACTGCATCATGTTCCAATAACTGGATGCACCAAACCAGTAAGGCACCGCATCCTCTACTTTTATAGAGGTTCTCACACCTGCTAAAGATCACTTAATCAAGTGATTAGCAGCACCTGGTTGCTACTTACCCTCTAAATTCATGTGGCAGCAGTACTGGTTCATAAACTATTATATTTTGACTTAGCTGTTTTTTAAACTGCAAGTCAGATGGTTTGAAGGAGTTTGGTTTGCTACTTTGAACGTCTAAAAATTATTATGATCTGTGCAAGAACATAACATATATATATATATATATATATATATTATATATATATATATATATATATATATACACAACCTACATATTATTCTCTTTAAAATAGTGAATTTAAACTGTAAGCAGTACTGCATTTCTTGTAAGAAGGCTGCAAGTCTATTGTTTTTCAGTTCTTTTGTAATTCTTTTGTTTGAAATAAAAATTAAGCAGAGATTTTAACACCCATTGATAATAAACATCTTTATTAATTGATTACAATAATATGTAAATAATCATGTGGGGGATGAATATTGTTATTGGAGTAGTACGAAGAACTGCTCGTGTTTAATTTTAAGCTGTGCTGTAGTTTTGGGTGTTAAAACTAAAATGTGGGGTATTTGCTTTGAGCGTAACATGAATAAGAATTCATTTTCAGTGCACACAGAATTAAACTTATTACTCACTGATTGTATCATTTCTTTATCATTTCATTGCTGGTTTGACAAATTTCCCCACTGTGCGACTAATACGGGTTTATAAAATTAAAAAAAAAAAACAATTTTTAAAATGTCATTTATGAAAAAGATTATGGCAACATCTTAAGGTATTTCCAAAAGAGAAATTATATTTTTTAAACATTCCTGTAGTAATGTATTAAACCTGGAACAAAAGAATATCTATAAAGATAATGCAGATAAGCTGTGAGGGTGTGAAAATTAGAATTAGTGGCCATTTGGTAATATCATGCCAATTAGGTCAGGGTATAACTGTAACTATGTGATTTAGAGGGACGTCCAGCAGTTCAATTGTGTGTAATGGTCACCTGGCAGCACCGCTAATGCCCATTTCAGCCTACGTTGGGCAGGCCACGGCCTATTGGCCCCCTGCACACCAGGCAATTATGTTTGGTTTCACACGGTGAAAAGGGTTAATTGGCAGCGCCCACGCGCCTGCTTGGACCTGTTTCACGCTTGTCAGCCCTCATTGCATCAAAGGAAGCCTCAGTCCACCAGGCACCAGTGTTCAAACATGCACGGTCACACATGCACACACACGCACCTCACAGCTAAACAGATTCTTGGTAAATTCACTTCTTTCACAAATATAATGGAATAATTGTACTCCCATATAGCAAGATTCTCCATAGACGCATAACCTTATGGAAACACATTCATATCAAAATACTTGATTTGTAATAATCACAGAAAAAAACAAAAGTATTTCTAAACTTGTATGTAATCAAGGATTTTGCTAATATCTATATTTTTAAAGAGTCTAACTTGTATCACTAGGGGTCACTGTCGTCTTTTAGAAAGCAGCACCACATTTTTACTGTTATTCTCTTATCATATTGAATTTTCGCTTCTCTTGACCACAGGACAGGATCTCCTAATCATTTCTGGCCCTCTGTGCCATTTATATGCTCTTGAACCATTATTCTTTGTGTAAAAACTTTTCGTTTCCTTTTCAACCATGCTACTATCAGAGGTGTTTGAAGACTAAATTCTAATTTCTCGGGTTGTGTTGTTGTAATTAAAGGCAAACAAAGTGTTGAACCATGACCACTGTATATATGAGTGCTTGTCTTATTGCCAGAGTTTCCATGTTGTTCCACTTCTTGATTAAAAAAGTTTCAAGCCACCGGGAGTCTATGAAAGTCCATCACACAAGTCAGTTTGAGTGGAAAACAACAACAGTGACAGTGCTTTCCATTTAACACCCTGCTCTCTATAAATCTCACTTTCTTTATGTTTAGCAGCTGAACATAGACCAAGTTTTCTAAGTGCAGGGTTTTAGTCATTTAAAACACAATGAATACGAGACACTGAAAAGGAAAATATAAGAAAATTCTTCAGTCTGAAAGTCCACGAGAAGCTCTGTATCTGCACAGTAAAAAACAACAACATTTGATTAAAGTATTCTAGACAAGATAGACAAGAGTCCCTGGGGTTACTGTTAAATACAAAAAAAAAAAAAAATACTAGGCAATAATTTGATTCTTTATACTCAAAACACACGCCAATCCACCATACAAGCTGCACCTTTTAATTTCCAAATGCAAATGCTTTTTATAAGTGTGATTAGAAAAAGAAAATCAGAGGTAATTGCTTGTAGCGAAGCTTGACAGTTACATATCATGCAAATATAAAAGTGTACATGTGCAAACTCAAAGTCTTTAATCCATTGCTTTTGCTCTTTTCATGTTATCACTCCAAGTGAATTCCGTAGCTGGAAACATGTTTTTGGATTTCCAGACATATTGCTATAGGTGTCCACTTGCCAGTGGCGTGGCTCCACCACCATGGCCTGCTTCTGCACATACAGCCAGAACAGCAAAGCTCTTTTCCCCACTGTGGCTCCTCGTCACTTCCAGCACTTTGGCACGCTACAACAAAGTCACCCCTCTCGCACACAAATGCTAAGATATACACGGACACACACGTACACAACGGGAGAGGCAGACTGTGTGTGTGTTCCTTCATAACTGAGCCTCAGAGGACTCATGCCCTCGTCTTTTTCCACAGACGAGGACATGCAAGTGCGCACACACATGCAAGTGTGCACAGTCCTAATACACACTTCTCATATCTGCCGGCATCCTGGTAGGGACATGCAAGAGAGAGAGAGAGAGCAGGAGCATATGTTGGATAGACGTTTGTTGAGGGTGGATATTTCTCTTTGGATGTTGTCTTACAAGCTCTGACGGCATGGCGCAGAAATAAGGCATTTTTTCGTCCAATTTATTAATCCTTTTAGGCAATGTTCTCTGTTCAGAAATGCAAATTGAATCAATCTGAGCCTGACTTTAAGACTTTTCAAGTGGGATTTAATTAGAAGCCAGGGCCTGCAGTTTTTAATGAGAGAGGGGGTGGAGAGATGGAGAAAGAGAGAGGCATGGGGAGGGAGAGTGGGTTGCGGTTTTGATCTGGGGGTCCTGATGGAGAAAGGATACACAAACACCCTCAACATACACACAGACAAATATGCACACAAGCAC
>JAOWBL010000008.1:14167545-14179646 GCA_028564865.1 Zenarchopterus dispar
ACACACACACACACACACACAAATGCACCCTGTAGAGTGAAGTATGCGGCGGATACCCGCTGTTGAGTTTTTCTTCACTTCCATCATCTCAGTCTTGTGAGAGTTCAACCGGGGATCTTGTTACTTTAGTGTACATCTCAAAAACTCACATAAACTTAGCCTATATAAGCTCTGATAAAGTGTAGACCCTGCTTTATGTAAAAAAAAAACAAGAAAAAAAAGCTTAGGATAATACCAGACGGTTTTTGACAGGTGTGGGAGCATGTAGAGGCATGAAGTTGATTAGAAGAAACAACCCTTCTTGGGTGAGCAAATCTGGGAGAGAGTCCATGTTTCCAAACCACGCATACATGAAGGATAGGACGTGCACAGCTGCACTTACCACTGTGCATGACATGTTCTTGCAACTATGAAATACTCATTTCTAACAGCTAAAAGCAAAGAAATTGCACGCCTACTAATAGATAAAATGTTTCCCACCCAGGGCTTTTTTATGAAATGATCACAATCATGATATTTTTAGAAACATTCTTTAACCAGCAGCAGTACTATGGTAAATTACAATAAACTATCTTGAGAGTGTGGTTACTACAAGTGAACAGCTGCACAAGGTCTGTAGTTTTACTGTCACAAAAGCTTCTCTTAACCTGGCAAGATTACAAGGGTCACTAATGCTGAACATCTAACGTAATCCAAGAATTTAAAGCGTCAAATTTAAATCAGCAGCATGTTTTTATCTTTTCTTTTTTGTTTTTTTTTAATGGAAAAGAGTGACACTGATTTTCAGGTAAGGAAGACATGCAGCACAAACTGTAGCATAAGTGTTGCCTTTCAGGCATTTTCAGATTTGGTCATGATTTTCTGCAAAGTTGCTGGTATTTCAGCTGACAGAACTGACTGTAAAAGGAATAAGTAAATAAAGATTTTGTGCCATAAATGTAATTGATTCCACTGAAATTTGACCAAAGAACAAAAGTGCTTTCTGTGTATCCTTAAATATTGGAATGCTTGAGGCAGCTCTTGTGTATCATCTTTTGCAGAAAGTTTAAAGTTTAATAGCTCTAAAATGCAGCTGTCATGTTTGAAATACACAGCAGATACTGAGTATGTGTTAAATGATCCTATTTTTCTGTTACATTATTAGGTATGTTGCCTTTTTTCTTTTTTTCTGCTCTCTTCTCCTGAAATCTTGTGCCAAAGAAGAGATCAGAAAAAGATCTGACAAACACCCTTATATGTAATATTGCTGAAAACAAAAGGAATACAGAAAACAATGTTGGTTTATAAGGAAAGTAGACAACCACTGACAAGTTTTAGATTTTGTTGAGTCAACAAATTGAAAGAAAGCCCGTGTATGTTGAACTCAAATTGTGATACAACGTTCAGGTGGTCTTTTATTCCTATCAGTTTACCTATGCCGCTACTGCACTAAATCACAGTTCCAGTCATTATAATGATAAATGATTAAGCTTTTTAAGCATGATTTCATGATGAATGATGCTAAAGTGAATCAACTTTATAATTTATGAGAGGTTTCAGCTTTTTTTGACCATCGATGGATCCATTTGATACATTCAAGGTAAATTGGTGATGTTAAAAAGGGTGATATCAGCATTTAGTGAGGGGATGTGGTTTGAAAGTTCATGCCCTCACCAGTCTCTGCCTTTGTTCCCAGTCTGAAGAACGTGGCTGTGTTACTTTTTCACCAAAATGTTGTCTGGTTTTTCTCTTTTTAAAGGATGGCTGAGTAGAATTTAGCAGCACTTTACAATGATGCTTTTTAAACAATCCGGAGGAATAATGGGGTTTCCTAATAAAATGAAAGTATCTCTTCAGCACTGATGATTGGTTTGTGTGTTCTGGACTACCATCAATGTGTCGGTAAACTCACATAAAAAGTTAGTGCCCCATCTTTTTGATCGTGTGCGTTAAAAAACATAATAAAAAATCACCTTCTCATAGTGGGTTTTAGGTAAATACAAAGTCAAACAAACAGTAATAGAGTTTTTTGATTTTTTTGTTTTGATTTTTGTTGTTTTATAAATGAGGACAAATAAGAAATCTCTTATGGGCAATCTTAAGTATCCCCATGATTCAGTAGCTTTTAGACAGTGATCTGAAGCATGTCCCCAGGATATTGTCCCCCTGCATGATCCAGTTTAAACCAACCTCTAGAAATCGGACAGACGGCCTCACATTTGCCTCGGGAAAAGCTTTATGGTCAACTCAAACACTGCAAGCTCCAAACTCAGGTCCTGTGGCTGCAAAACAACATTTAGCATACTTAGTGAGGCCTGTGGGGTCTGAATTGTTGCTTATGCATGTTTATTTATTCTATAATTATTATTATTTATTTATTTGACGATCACATGGTCTGACCTTGTGGTAAATTTGCTGGGGTATCCACTCCTGGGAAGATTGGTAACTGTCTGAAATTCCTTCCCCTTTTGAATGAACATTGAACTTCATATTGTTTGGAAATGGGTTTTTTTTTGTTTTTTTTTAAATTTTTATAAGCTTTTCCAGGTTGGTGTGCACCAACAATTGCTACCCGTATGTCTTTTTGGAATTGTGTTAACGCGTACCTGAATTCTGAATGAACTAAAAGGAATAGAACACAAACTTCAGACTAAAAGACGGAATACTAACTTTTGCATAAGAACAAAAGACTCACACCATTTACAAATATCAAGAGCGTTGTCTAAACTAACAAAAAAAAATCCTTATTTTGACATGGTTGTTAGTGAATTTCTGCCGAAAGATCCTCTTAAATCCAGCATACTTGAACTTTTGTGCTGGAATTCACAAAGACAATGAGGTAAGCGGGTTGTTTCATTACAAAATCTATCTCGAATATTTCAATCATGAGTTATGCCGCTTTCTCTAATAGCTAATGTGGTTTGTCAGGCTCTGGAAAAGGAACAAAAGATAAATGTCAGAAAGATAATAACAAGCTTGTAATTTTTAATATAGGTGGGAATGAACATAAAATTATATGTACAAAACCAACAATTTTAAATGCCAAAGGATTTAATGTTGGTCTATTATGAAAGAAAAGAGGGATTGGGAAAGATGTGAAGGGATAACTTTTAAACTGCCATAGCGAGACATGAATTTACCATTAAAGCAAGAGCACTAGTGTGCATCTCACAAAATGCTTGACAACTAGTTGATACTGTCAATTTTTAAATAATGCTAATTAATCTCCATTATTGAAACATATAATTAATCTCTCTCACACTCTCTCTGGCTGTCTCTGTTTCCTTCTCGCTCATATTTAATGGAACATGAAAGGGAAACCCATGGAGCAATTGCTGTGTTGTGGTCCTTGTGGAGAGCTCAGTGAGGGACTCACATCAGAGAAGATAACAGGCAAAGAGACAGACGGGTGGACATGTTTTGACAAACAGACAGTTGGTCCAAAACTCCTCCCTGTTTCACCACTCGATGCCTGCTCTTCCTCTCTCGTTCGCTGTGTGTGTCTTTGAACTCAGTCCTTCATTAACAATCTGCTGATTAACAGGCATGGGAACACTGAGGGAGAGGGGGGGTTGGCAGGCAGGGTAAGGGGTAGGTGGTGGAGGGGGTTTAGATGTATCAGAAGTTAGGCGAGGGAGAGGAGAAAGAATGGAGGGGGATAGGAGTTAGAATATGTCTACACAACAACGTTCAGCCCAAAGCAGCAGTGTGTAGAAACTGGTCGCCTTAATTTAGAAAATAAAAAATTGTGTTAAGACGGTGACTGCAGAAACAAAACTCTTTTGCGAAAAACAAAAAGAACAAATATGCATCGCATGCTATTCTGCAAAGCAGTGTGCTAGAGTAAAATGCAGTTTTCACTCTGCTGGGCTATAACCATGTGTAACAAAACAAAGGCCTAAATGGACACCTCAAAGCACATGGTTTTGAGCTTTTGACACAAAAGGCATTTTTATATTAAACCCCATTATTATCCCTGGATAAAGAATGCATGTTTAATGTGCGCTGGGTGACGTAAATGCACATGTGTTATTGCCTCCGTTGTGTCTGAAGCCAAGTTGAAGAGAGGGAAAATGAGTTGGGAGGTCATATGGACTGGTACAACGTAACATGATGTCTCACTGTCTGATTGGTCTCGCTGGCTACATCAACATCCGAGGAGCTAGTTGTTTACCTTTTAAAGTTGTGAGTTGAGGTCTATGCCTCATGAAGTGTCACAAAGATATTCAGCGCCAAAACACAAAGGAGTGTCAAGTTACAGAAGGAACCTCTGTGAACTCAGGTGAAACTCTTTGGGTTGGTTTGCTTTTCTATGAGAGAGGGCGTTTCTGGAGTTGGAGCTGACCAATTAGGAGCAACAAACGTCGCAGAGTAAACAAAAAAGAAGTTGTTTGGGGACGCCCTTTGAATCAGTCTAGCAAATGGGGAAGAGGAAAAGCAAAGTACCAAAAATGATGCCGTATAGCCGATGAATCACAGTCTTTACGATCTGTGTTGCATCGATGCACACTCAGAAAAGTTTTGAGCTGCATTCCAAGTGATGCAGAGTCACTAGAGAGGGGGATTCATGGCGATGGGGAGACTCTGTATCAAGATACCATTAATTCAACGGAGAAGCAAAAATTAGCCTTTGGATGTGCTTTGCCACAACTACAACGACATGGCATATTCTCTGGGTTCAAGAACTTGAAAGAATTTTGATATTATTTATGTCATTTTTCAGTATCAAAGAAACAATGAAATGGTGAAAACTGGATTGACACTCAGAGAACCACTGTGGGAGGCATCGCTGCAGGTGGAGGACGCTGACTGGGAATGAGAGAGTTGAAGATCACTTACCCCATTTTTTATATGGAGATTTTAGCAAATCTTCAGAAACCGCATATGGACACACTACTGCCATACTTTATCATGGCCAAATCCCCAGATAGCACGTCACAGCACCTGAGACTTTAAGTACATTATGGCAGGACATATTTGCCACTGAAAAGTAATTGCACAGTTTATCAATTTTGGTAACTTAGTCCAAATCTGGAAGGTGATTGAAAGTTTTAGTATTTAAACTGTGTGTTAGTTATTTCACATCTAGGAGGTCATTTTGGTTTAAAAAAATTTCTTATTTCTGTATTACTTGTACTTTCACTATGCCAGTGAAATATTTTCCCAAGAGTAGAAGAGGATTGTGAATCCAGGCCAAGAAAAGCTGGACTCAAGTCCCTCGAGCTCCACAGGCAGTAAAGTCTATGCAGTCACAAAAATCGGATCGCATGTCAATAAACTTTTCTCTGGCAACTACACAAAAAAGATGATGGAATTCATATGCACACATCCTTTCCTTCATACAAAGCACTTGGCTTCTCAATGATAAATGTGTTTAAGGTAATGCCGCTACTTACATGGAAATTTTTGTTCAAGAATAGTCATATTTAACAGCATAGTTATTTATATATTAACATTGACAACTTAAGCCTGGTCTAAGTTAATGTAATCCTTGGATTGATTGAGCAGAAACCTCATGTAAAGAGACATCAATCATCACTGCAGTTGACCAAAATTCAAATCCTTTAAAATCACAGTCTCAGATGGAGCTTGCTGTCACTTTTGTTTCAACAGTGTATTTACAGTATTTTTCAAGTTGTTTTGCAAGTGGAGAGGCGTAAAGTAGCTCTGTTATGAACAATTTTACCTACAGAACACACTGCAGTTTTGTAAGCAAGAAACCCCTCTATTTTATCAACAAAGTTGAAATAAATAAATTAGTAGATATTTGTCTTTGAAGGGAGAATGAATATACAAGCAACACATACAGGTTTGAGCGCACTCGTCCAAACATCTTACACTGTGTTCTGGACCAGAAAGAGGTCGACCACAAAATATTTAATCACAGAAAAGCAACAAAGGAGCGCAAAGAAGCTGACACTGGCTGCACTGGACAATCCTTAATTAATTTTAACACAGTTTCAGTCCAACACAAAGTCTTTCTTTGTCCCAGATGATTTCAGTATTATCTACCGCAGGGTACAAAGGTTGGTCAGGGGCGTCCTGTGTTTTTGAAACTGCTCCCATGTGGTGACAAAATGATTCACAGGTAGATGTGTGTCCCTGTGGCTGCAGGTAAATGCAGGTAGGTTTTTAGAGCTAAAACCAGGACAAGAGAGAGATTTTTTTCTTAACTTTTCTTTTCGTTTATTGTTTTGTTAGGTATGGGGAAGGAGAGGTACTTGGTGAAACTTGGAGGGAAAAGCAAACTCTGTATTGCTTTGATACAGTATATGTGGGCTTAAACCTGCAAGTTCCTGTCGAAGCAGCAGTATCTGACAGAGTAAGAATGATACTGGGCTCTTTTGTTTGAGAAAAGTTGCCCCCTAAAAATGTTAAATGACAAAATTTTACCGGCAGCTGAGCTGGTTACCCAGCATGTGTGAACACACAGTTCATTGAAATAACAATAAAATCAAAGTTTACCTAGTCTCCACAGATGGATAAAATTGATTGGCTATGTGATGACCCTCTAGTTCTTGTACGCGTCCTCGCATGTATATAAACCATTATGAAGTGTGCAAACCCTTAAGTCTCATTCATCTTTCACACAAACCAGTCTTCCTTGATCATAATTAATGTCTCCTGAAGCAAAAGGGCTCAAATAAAATACTTCCCCTCTCTCTCTTTCTCTTTTGGCCTTACTTCTAAAAAACACAAACTTGTTGACAGTCTCCAGAGTGGACACATTTGAAAACTCCAGTTTCAAGTTGTGTGTAAAACTGAGCTCTTTGGGAAACACATCAAAACTGTTTGTTGATGCAAAACATGTACAACTTCACATGTCAATCACATTACAACATTCGAAATGCCACTTAAATTAAACTTTAGAAGTACACAATGAAAATGCCTTTTCGCTTTCTTTGGAAGAGCACAATGCTCCTTAAACAGATCCCAAATTTATTTCGCTGGCCGTTCTTTGAATCAGTCTGCCCAGTGTCAACCAATACAGATGCAGATTAAGGATATGGAGATAAATAGAGAAGTTTTCAGAAAACCACAGAGAAGTAAGCAAAAATGGACTGATGGGCAAAGACAGTGTGTGAGCATCTGATGGACAGAGAGAAAAGAGAGAGACTGACAGCTGAAGAGAACGAGGGATGGGCCCGTTCTGAATTAATGACTGCTCTCATCAGAAGATGAATGCTCTCCTGCACTCCCCTCGGAACGCAGCACATAAAAAGAAAACCAACCCACTGAAGAATGAATATACAAATGAATAAATAAGCCAATAAATAAATGAATAAATGTGAAAGACAGATAAAGATCGATGTACACTGAATTCTGTGCATGCATGTGTGCTAGTTTTGTAAAAATAAATAAATAAATGAAAGACTTTTGCATGTAAGTGACATGAAGTGCATCCAGACTTCCTGATATTAGCTGTGGGATAACGAGACGATGTAGCCACGTATGTTTTTGTCGTATGATTGCTGTTGTGCAGATACACTTTGTGTAGTAAGTGTGTGTTAACTGTTATTTTGTGTGTGTTTGTTGGTCTTCATGTATCCATGCATGTTTTGTGACTGGGAGTTTGTGGTTGTGAGGTTTTCTTTGTGTGCGCGTGTGTGTGTGTGTGTTGGTATTTACTTGCATGTGGATTTGTCACTTTGGCTTTG
Source organism: Zenarchopterus dispar (assembly GCA_028564865.1). NCBI lineage: Eukaryota > Metazoa > Chordata > Actinopteri > Beloniformes > Zenarchopteridae > Zenarchopterus > Zenarchopterus dispar. The sequence continues at coordinate 14,175,183 of JAOWBL010000008.1, forward strand.
TGATAGTATGTGTGCCCAAATCCATTTTTATTAGTGTGTGTTTGGGTACGTGCATGTGTGTGCCTGAGTTGGGGGGCTCTCTGGTGAGTCTCCTTAACATCAAACAGCTGGAAGTAATAAAATATTTAGGAAGCACTGGGAGTCTGTGAATATTAATACTGCCTTTTCCTTCTGTCTCTCAAATCTCCTTCTCTTTTTCCCCTTCTTTCTGTTTCTCCTTTTTCTCCCCACTTTCTCCCTCAGCCCAAACTCAGCCAGCCTCTGCTCCTCCTCCTCCACTGCTACATTTCCCGGCTTGTGCGTTTTCCCTTTTTGCTGCTTTACTTTAAACTCTTGCTCAGAATCTCTCGAACTCCATGATTCAAGTCTCTTGTTGGGTGGAAAATCAAAGTTGCCTAATTGGGGCTTCATTTTGCCTCCTGGCGCTTAGTGTGATGGGGAGGAGAAGGGAGAAGTTGACCTATGTTACTCTGTCATGTTTGTGGCATCGACATCTCCCCGTGAGGTTGTAAGCAGCATCGTAAGATGAATTTACCGTACAATGCTTTGCCATGTCAAACACAAAAGCCCGCCAACAAAAAGAATTGTGAACAAGAACCTGCCGCAATGGAGGCTTAGAGCTAACATTTTTCAGGTGTTCTTTTTAAATGACACTGTTAGTTACTCATTTGAGCACAGTGATCTCATTGTCGTGTTCAAGAAACCAGTTCAAGATGATTCGAGCTTTTTGACATGACACATTGTCCTGTTAGAAGTGGCCATTGGAAGGTGGCAGCACTATTGTAAGCAACAATACTAAAGTAGGCTGTGGCATGGAAATAATGCCCAGTTGGTACTATGCAGGGAGAAGTGTGCCAAGAAAATCTCCCCCACAATGTTATGGCACCATCAACAATGTTGAATTATTGTTACAAGATAGAATGGATCCATGTTGTTTATGTCAAATTCTGACTCCATTATATGAATGTCAGAGCAAAAATCAACAGTCATGAGACCAGGCAACATTTTTCCAGTTTTCTATTTTACAAATTTGATGAGTGTGTCTGAAATGCAGCCTCCTTTTTCCTATTCTTAGCTGACAGGAGTAGCACCATGTGCGGTCTCCTGCTACGGTAGCCCACCTGCCTCAAGGCTTGCAAAGTTTGAGATGTTTGACGCATTCATGTTTGACGCATGGTTTTAACGAGTGGTTATCTGAGTTACTGTTGCATATCATCTCAAACCAGTTTGGCCTTCCTTCTCTGAATGCATGGCATCAACAAGGAATCTTCACCCAGAAAACTGCCACTCACTGCTTATTTTGTCTTTTTCTGATATTTTTCTTTTCCCCCTTTTTTTATTTCTCAGTAAACCCTAGAGGAGGTCGTTCAGAAAACGCCAGCAGATCAGCAGTTTCTGAAACACTAAAACCGGCCTCTTTGGCTCCAACGACCATGTCACAATCAAAGACACTTAAATCACCTTTCTTCACTATTCTGATGCTTGGTTTCAACTTGATTATGTCTATATGTGTAAATGCACTGAGCTACTATCATGTCATTGGCTGATTAGATATCTGCACAAAATGAGGAGTTGATCTACTTTATCTAATGAAGGGACAGCTTATCAAATATCTTATGTTTTTCATTATATGTTTTTATTTACAAAATAATAAACAGCAATAACATTATAAGCAATAAAATAAGAACATGAAAATAATTGCAGTTACTATTAGAGTGGGGCTTATGCCCATTCTGTACATAAACATAATACTCTGTGTCTATGGGTAGACAGAGTGGGGGGGTGATGTAGAATGAAGGGAGAAAAGTACTTTCCAACTTTAACCTTAAGCATTTATTATCATAAATATCACATCAAGTCTGAAGAGTGATTACGAATCAGGTAGTTAAATTTAATTCATGAACTGAAGGAACCCAAAATAAAATTATCATAGGTTATCCAAGTGATAAATTACTTCTTAATTCAGTTTTTCTTTCATCGTAAATTAAAATATTTTAAAATTAGAAGTACTAAGAGATTTAGAAGTCCCTATTAAATCTCTTTTTACCATTTTTTAAATTTATTTCTACATCAATATAGACATTAAAGTCCAGATTTACAACGTTTGGGTAGCCAAAGTAGTACCAGAATAAGAAACAACAGGTTCCAGTATACAGATGTGTAAAAACCTTCCCGCTGGTTTCACAAACAAGACACTCAGGGTGGGAGATACAAAACTGCCACAAGTCATGCACAGGGCTCTGCAGATATTAATATTTGAACAGGCCACCCAGGTACATAAGACCGTTCAAAACATTTATTGCAACCTATTCATATATTTTTAAATTACTATTAATATTTTTGTAACAATTTAAAATAGCAAACTTTTACAATGTAATGCTTTATGCTGCATAGTGTTTTAATTCTCTCATGCACATTCACATTACATTGGTCTCTTTCATTCTTAATGCGCAAAAACATTGAATCAATACATGTCCAGACACAAGAGAAATGCCTGTTGGGTTATATGATTCCCTTTTAGATTAATAAACTTTCCAGACCTTTTCACAAATTGGCTTTTTAAAAAGAGAATCTATGTAAACACCCGACCGCCTCTCTGGTGAGGTTTTTCCAGGCATGTCTCACTGGGAGGAGACCCTGGGGAAGACCCAGGACATGTTGAGGGACTATCTCTCTCTGGAGGCCTGGGAATGCCTTGGGATACCCCCAGATCAGCTGGATGAAGTGGCTGGGGAGAAGGAAGGCTAGGCCTCCCTGCTTAGGCTACTGACCCCATGACCTGACCACGGATAAGAGGAAAAAGATGGATGGATGGATCAATATAAACATGTAAAAATGTTTTGAACTATTTCATGCGAAAGACAATGTGCTGACTTGACATCAACGCATTACTCTAACAAGGGTAATAGCTGCATGTTCCCATTCACAGTATGCAGGAAGTGAGTTACTGCAGAAGCTGTTGTATCCATGAAATGCCTTGGATTGTTCATCATTTCCAGAAAAATTTAAAGTGTGTAACTAACCAGTCTACCTCACATACATACATAGTACACTGGTTCAGTACAGCAGATGGTGGTCACACTGGTCATGTGACTGGATGCTGGTTATTGCCATACCATAAATAATTTTAAATGGAAAAAACCCATCCTAACAATAACTGCTGGATCAGTACACTGTACTTACCATAAACCACACTGAATACACAGTAGATATTGTTTGGTTCTGTAAGCACCCACTGTGTTGCTTTCATGTACTATAAATAACAGCAAGTAGTAATGGAGTGAAAAGTATAGTGACCACCAAACCCACTCCCACACTACCACAGATATTATTTGATTCTGTTGCCATTAGTACTACTGTGTTTGTTGCAGCTAATGAGTCATTTTGTGTCATTTCGCTTGTCTCCATGGCTCATGGTTGCTGCATGTTTTAAGTTGGTCATTTTTGTGTCTCATTCCGTTTGTCTGGGTCTCTGCTGTGACTTTGTATCTCTTCATGTTCATTTTAGTCATCTTGAGTCTCATTTTTTCTGTGGCTGATGTAAAAAATGTATTTTTGATATTATAAACCTACCACTGTGGTTGCTGTCAACAAAAAGACATTGCAATGACCGAAATAAGCAGCCAGTTACATGGTTAAGTATTTTCACACTGTAACAGCTATTTTGGAAAACTGAGGAGCCTGTCCCATCAACATTTGCTGTGGGAACGTGTCAGGTGCAACACATCTCTGACATTAGCAACACATTGCTAGCTGTTTGACAGCTGAGCTAAGACACAGATTCAGCCTTGTAGTGGGAGATCAGCATCAGCCAGGTGAAAAAAAAAAGAATGATGGGACAAATGCAAAAATGAGAGAGCAGTGTAAACCCTCAGAGTCCCAGCCATCATAAACGAAGTAAAGATTCATGGACAAAAACTTCTAGACATACAGTATATATGCTTTAGTGATAAGTTTTTAGGAATTTTTGGACCCAAATAAAGACTCATAGATAGACATTGTCAGAAGAAAACAGGACATTCTTACAAAGTGGGATGTAAACAGAATGACAGCAAACACACAGCAGATGAAAAAACTGTGAAATGCATCATAGTTTTTTCTTCTAAGGCTTGTCCTTCTCAATAAAAGATATTTATATGTGATGTGGAAATGTTCAGGATGCACAGGAGCAAATAAACAGATACACTCCTATTTCACCATAATCCACAAAGGAAAAAAAAAAACCTAAAGTAAATGTCTTCAGTCAGTTACCACAGTCGGTCTTAGAGCCAATGAGACAGAAAACAAGAAGCAGTAACAAGGAGACAGTGAAAGAGTGAGACACAGTCCAGCACACAGAGGTAGGTGAGAAGGCAAAAGACAAAAAGCCACTGGGCAACCAGCAGCCCCTTGTCATGCCGGCTGGGCTTGGGGCGGAGCTATAGATGGAGGAGAGCAGGATGGAGGGGGCCCACGTGGATGCTT
>JAOWBL010000008.1:14179746-14202586 GCA_028564865.1 Zenarchopterus dispar
TCTTTTGTTCACTTTTGCTTTTCTTAGCTTTCACTTTCACATTAAATTTCACCTTACAAAAAAAAAAAAAAAAAAAGACAAAAAGACATATATTAAAGTACGGCAGTTTGGAGGACAGGCCATAGTCGGCATCTATCACATCAACAGTAGCAAATAAAAATTCTAGGTTCTGATTAAAATCAATTTCATTGCTGCCATTTACAAATTATTTTGCCTGCTGAAAGGATCCTGCTGAAAGGCTTCCCCTAACATCTTGGCTGCTGAGAAAAAGGAGAGGAAGTCAAGGTCCACACAGACGGGCTGTATCAAAGAAAAGAAATAAGAAAATAGCAGCAGACCAAAGTAGAAACATAGATGGACAAAAGTACCAAAAGTAGACCACAATCTTAAATTTGTAATTTCTTAATTCTTTTTCAGCCTTCAGCTAAAGGAGTAAAGTAAAAAAGAAAAGGATTTTCAGTGTGTTCAATAACATTAATAATAAAACAAAAATAAGAATAAGCAGCAGACCCCTGTGACTCTGAATATGAATCACTGAATATAGATAAATGATGGAAGGATGACTAATAAAAACAATCATTTTACATAGACATTCCAATAAAAAGTTTAATAAAAATCTGGGAGGTAAAAAAAATTGTAATTTCTTTCCTTTTACCTTTATTTCTTGGTATAGACCCACTCTATATTTTTTTTCTAATAAACTTCTGTTAATTTAATATGATTTTTTTTCACTTTGCATATAAGGTGTGCAATACATTCTGACAGAAAACTGGAGCTGTAAAGCTTTTACCACCTTCCCCTCTCATGACACTTAGAAAGGAGTTCTGGCTCTGATGAGTGATGAAGTGTTTTAGTTGCTACGTCTTAAGGTGTGTAGCAGTGCAGGGTTGCCATTGGTTCAAAATTTGTCACAGCTTCTCTGCTGAGCAGAGGTCAGGGCTGTGGGAAGGTCAGTGCAGTTACCAGTATCTTCTTTGTCTTCAGCCATGCCTTCGTAACGCGTGCAGAATGTGGTTTTGCATTGTAATGTTGAAAAATGCATGGATGTCCCTGGATAAGATGTCGTCTCGAGGGCAACATATGTTACTATAAAATCTCAGTGCTCTTTTCTGCATTAATTCTGCCGTCCCAGAAGTGTAAATTGCCTTTGCCAAGGGCACTGATACAACCACGTACCATCACAGAACCTGGCTTCTTGACTTCTTGTGAGTCTGAGTGGTCCTTTTTGTCTGTAGTGTGGGGCACACCACATCCACTTCTTTCAAAAAAAGATGAGGAATAGTGATTCATCTGACCATTTTGTACTGTGTTATGGTGCATTAGAGTTCAGGGATTTCCAGACATGGTTAACATGGTTGAATGGAATTTGTGAATGCGGATGTGTATTGTAGTGCTTGAGAAAGGTTTCCCAATGTAATCCACTACCCATGTGATTATAATATCTATTGGTAAGTTATGATTTTTGATGCAATGCCAGCTTAGGGATTGGAGATCACAGACTTGTGCTCTTGCCCATTATATGCCCAAATTCCTCCAGATTCCTCAAATCTTTTAATGATATGCACTTTGAAAAAGAAGGAATATATAAATCCCTTCTGAACTTTTTCTAAAAGAACACTTTTTAAAACATTTTTATTAATTTGTGAAGAAAAATCCTCAAAGACTTTCCTTTCCTGGGTTCTGCTTTTGTGCCAAATCATCATTACAATGACCTGTTGATGTCACCTGTTTGAAATGTCAGTGTTTTTGTCTCCATACTAGCACTAAATTATCCATCCATCCATTTTCTTTACCCCCTGAATCCAGTTACTGGGTCAGGGCAGTCTGCTGGAGACAATCACTACATATTCTTTATACCTTTTTTTTTTTTTTTTTTTAATTGATTTAATTTTAATGTGTTGCAGGGGTGAAATGCCAATTTTTTTATATTTTTTTAAAAAGAAAGGATCAAAGTAATCACAGTTTTTATTTCGTTTTATATAATTTGCATTATACACACACACACACACATACATAAACAGGATTAAATAAAAGCATAACTAAAATTTGAAGATGCATCATTAGAAATCAGAAAAAGCACATTTAAAATTATGTTTTCTTAAGCAATTTGAAAAATCTGGAATAAATATGAGGAAATCTGATGTGCTCTGCACATCTTTCCAGGGTGATGAAACTGATATGATTATAAGGTTTATTTACTTATTTACCTCATTGAAAATAACTCATACTTACAAGTAAAGTTGCAAATCGTCATGTAAGAGTTGTACCGTTTGAATATTTCAAGTGTGAAAACTTATTTAGCATTTTTAGAGCTTGAGAGACAAAATGCAAAGCAATGGAGTAAGTTAAAGTTGTGTATGAACACATACACAACTGAGAAAAGAAAAAAGAGAGACGGAGATGGAGTAACAGAGACAGAGTCAGAGGGAAGAGGCGTCAGCATGGACAGAATTTATGAGTGGGGCCTCTGCGTTGGCTCTGGGCCTGGTCCCTTTGTGGTCCACTCCTCTGTAATATTCACCACTCCTTAGGCTCCCGTGTGTCTGCCTGTGGATGTCCTGCACACATATGCACATATGCACACACATACTGTTCAAATTCAGGTTGAAAAAGCAGAAAACATTTTCTCTGTAAAAATCCAGTGAGTTACTCACTTGCTACGTCAACAGGCAAGTAACATCACCTTCCTGTTTCAACTTTATTTGTATGCATTCTTTTAAAATCTCTTGTTATGTTTGACATGGGCACTTTATTATTCCAGCTGCCAAATTTATTTTACATTTTTCATCCAGATTTCAGTAAGATACTACAGGCATCAATATCAAGAAATTTTTGAGGCTATATTTAAATAACCATTGTAGGAGATAAGTAATCTGAGTATTTTAGGATGACCATAACAGTAGCCTACTACATATATGGCTAGGAAACCTTTTTTAGTGTTGTTTACCTCATCTCATACTGACAAACCAGTGGCAACATGGTGTCATCAGTATGCAGTTTTAAATAACATTAGTGTCCTGGCATTTAGATGTTCAACTGAGCTGGCTCCCCCTCACGTAAACACGTATTGACACAGCGCTACAACTACCTTTGTTGTCGGCCCACCTCCTCTGTGATGGCAAGATGTTGCAAAGGTGAAACAAGCTTACCTTGGACCAGGAATGTCAAAAGGCTTAAAAACAAGAGTGTGTAGATAAAAGAGGAGTTTGAGTTGGTACAAAAGATGGACAAAAGTGGTGTGACCATGACACCAGTGGGGACTATAATCACATTGTTTTTAAATACATATACTTTAATATGGAGTCCTCTTCCTACTTTTGATGCTATACCAGCTTTCACTGTTCTTGGAAGGATTTCCACAAGATTTTGAAGTGTCTCTGTGGGAATTTGTGCCCTTTCATTCACTAGCCTTGATGATGCTAGTTGCTGTTCGCAACTATTTATCCATACATTCGGGAGAGCATTGGTGACTTCTACATGCCACACAACTTAGCACCTTCTGTCTTGTGGGTGAGTTGCTGTAGCTTGTCAGTGCTTCGATTTTCTAATGATGTTATTTACAGTCGACAGTGGAATACAAAGGAAGTAGGAAATTTCACAAACTGTGTTACTGCAGAGATGGCATCCCCTCCCAGTACCATGCTTGAAGTCACTGAGCTCCTCAGAATGAGTCATTTGGTAGAATAAAGGTTTGCAAATGGAGACTACACGGCTCGTCTCCATTTACGTCTTTGGCAATGGGCCTGATTGGAACTCCAGAATTCAAAAATTGAATGTGAGGGCAAAAACTTTTTTCCAGTGTATATCTGCTGTATTTCTGCTCTCCCAATGAGTAAGAATTATTGGGAACTGATTTTAATGACTTGGCCTAACTTATATTTTAAAAAAGCTTATGGCTCCATGAGTCAATTATACAGCACATTACATTAAAACACTCTCAAGTCTTGTCCTAAGTTGTTCTTAAAAGCATTTAAAGTTTTCTTCTTTCCCTTAATCTTATATTAAAGGAATTGATTCAAATATCTCAAACTGATGCACAAAAGATCTTAGCCACCAACCTGATAAAAAATGTAACTCCCAGTTTCTTAATGGCATTAGAGTAGACTTTATTGCAATGAATAAAATATGTAAATGCATCCAGATACTTATATCCTCTGACCATGATAATCCACTAGATACACTGAATGGCAAGCAATTGCTTTTGAAATAGAGATTTGCCCAACACACAATGAATGAACATTTAAAATTGGCAGACATGCTCCTTCAGTCATTTTCCAGGGAGTCAAAGATTGATCCATGATTTTATGCTGCAGGATTTTTACATCAGTTTTTGGCAATGGATTTCATGTTTACAAGCCAGCTATGTGCTGCATCCTTCACAGAGTCTCAGTCTGATGAACAACACAGAGAAGTTCAGCCTAAACAAGAGAAGGAGGAAATGACTCCATATTTTGACTTCCCAACAGTGTGTGGGTGTCAGGGAGATGCAGGTGTATGCAGGAGAAGTAATAAACAATGTCCTTTTATTCTAACAAAAACTGAAGAACAAAAAGTGCAGCCGCATGATTTCTTAAAGAACTAAAAATTTAAGGAGCTCAGATGACACAACACAGTGAGCACTGTTGGAGTATAGGAGCGTGGCAAACAGAGAAGAAGAGGCAGACAGGGAAGGAAGTAATTAAAGGCTGAATACACCTAACAAAGGGGGAAAAAAAGCAGGCTAAGAACGTATAACTAACAGTAAGACATCAAAAGACAGAACAGAGGTTAGAAACCAAAATAAACCATAGATTAGCACACTGTTAACAGCACACTAGCCAGGATTCAAGAGCTGTGGAACTTGACTTGACTGAAAAATTCAGCCTTTGATCAATATTCACGTCATATTTATTTTAAAATTTTTTTAAATTCCTTTATTTCTGAGATATCTTTGAAATTATATATGCACTGATAGTAACATATACCTAGAGTTAAAGCAGTAACCGTTTATGCCAAGAGCAAGGAAATAAGGACTCTCCATGAAAATTTTACTTTTATCACAGTTTAAATATAACAATGCCTGTCTTTTATTTCCAAAGAAAGTGACACCATGAGGGTATAATATGAATCATGCCCAACAAAGCCAGGTTCTCCTTTGGAGAGCTGGCAGTGAAATAGGAAAGCTGAGAGATAATCAAGACTATCACAATGATTATCAAGTGGATTACTTAGACCCGGCTTTCTGCTTCATGGTGCCAGACGGGCTCATAAACAAATGCTTCTTATACTCAAAACTCACAGAGATGACACTTCATTCATAAGAAGTGCAGCTCAAGTAAATGGAAAAGTGAGAAGAATAAGAAACTTATTGAAAGTAATAATGACAGCATCTTTCACACAACAGAAGAAGTTTAAATTTAAATGTTTTTTTAAGGTTCTGTGGTCTCTTTTGTAAAGAAATTTCACATTGTTTATGTGGTGTAGCTGCAAGAAAGATCTGAAATTTTAACTTAATTTTCAAAAGGAGTGCTTTTTTTTAAAACTATTTCATAGGATATTTTCTTGTATTAATTTAATTGATGACGTATTCTCTGATACTGTGATGGACTGGTGCGCCGTTCACAGTGTGTCCTGCATCTGCTGATCCACTCCAGTAGTCCTGTGATGCTAAATGAAATTAAAAGGCGTATGTAAAATGAATTAACAAATAACAAAAGTTTATTTACAAACTTGTTACTCAGTTGAATGTTGGCCAGCTGAGGTCTCTGGCATGCTGTCATTACATAAAACAGCTAAAATGATCTGAATTATTACCACAGGAGATGTTAACAGCTAACAATGAGTGCTGCAATTGGTTGCTTGCACAAGTGAAATTCTATTTAAAAAAAAAAAAAAGAATATCCGAATACCCAAAATTGAAAAACAAATGTCCACCTAACAAACAAATCTTCAGATAACCAGCCCTGGTGAATGCAGTTTGTTCTTCTGCAGTGGAACGAATGTATCTGTTTATTTCACCTCATGGAGGATTGTTTCATGAACAAGGCCCAGTACACTGCTGGGTTTGCAGGAATACCAAAGCTGAAAGTTGGTGCTATTCCAGCCCTAGATGCATGAGTGTGAACTGTAAATAATAAGTAAACTGTGTTTTGTTGTCTGGGCAACCATAATGCTTGGATTTGTAGTTCAGACACCATGGCTACAGCGGCCATTCCTGCAGAGGATCGTACTTTTCTGCTCTGATCCAAAAAGAAAAACAAGAAATGAAATCAATTCACTTGAGTGCATCTTATGGATAAAAAAAAAAAAAAAAAAAGTGCAATCAATTTTACTGATTCTCACACCAACACATCCTTGACTCTTGACAACTATGGAGTCAAAAGTGTTTTCTGACTCAGTCAGCAATTTATTGCACTTCCCACATCTACACAGGTCTAAAATAGGTGCATACATTAAATATGTATATGAATATATATATAAAAAATAAAATAAAATACCTTATTTAGACAGTAAGAGACTAGGAGCCTGTTTATGTGTGGTTTTAAAATCCATCCTAAGTGATCCAATCACAAGTACAAAGCCTTAAGTACAAGTGTAAACTCTCTACAGAGGTATTTGTAGATGCATTTAAATCTTATAATAATAATAATAATAATAGCAATAATAATAATAACAACAACAATAATAATAATAATAATAGCAATAATAGCAATAATAATAATAATAATAATAATAATAATAATAATAAATAATAATAATAATAAATCTTGAGTCTGTTTGAGTTGTTTTGACGTGCCTATATATTTTTTTCTTTTTCTTCTAATCTCCTATTTCTGTTTTGATTGGCATTATTGTTGTACAAGTACAGTTTAAATGAAGCTGGAAAACAAAAATCTGACAGACAGGAAAGACGTTCTTGGCATGGTTTAGTGCATTTCACTAAACCAATCATTTCCTTTCCTGGGACACAATTTCCACATTTGAAATCTGGATTCTATGAATGACAAAATCTGAAATGTAACTTGAGGTACATTTTACTGATACTGGATGACTGCTGGTTGTCAGAGTTTGAAACATGACTGAAAGTTTTTAGTTGGAAAGAAAACTATCAAAAAGTAGGATGTCCACACACTTACAGTGTTATACTTTTGTACGTTACATGCATACTACCAAGCAAATCAGTGTACTGTAGACGCAAAAGCACACAGGCTTGCTTCACACCTCCACCAAGATCTTTGGTGCACTCGGAGGAAGACGGCTGAATGGAGAATCCTCTCCTGTGACCCTCATCAATAATCCCACAGCAATCCCCAGATGTGATCCCAGAAGGATCAGACAGATGATTGGAGGGAGCAAGGCATGAGTGAAAAACAGGAAAAGGATGAGAGAAGGATGAGGGTAAAACAGGAGCGATAATAAGGCAGCGTAAGGAGGAACTGGAGCATCTTAATAGATGTTTCAACAGCTATGGAGAAACAGTTCGAGGAGGTAATGAATGGAAAAAGCAAGACAGTGGAAGAAAAACTAATGAAGGGACATGAAAGGCAAAAATATTTTTTAAAACTGATGCAAGAAGATGAACTGATGATAGAAAGAGATGAGATAAAGGGATGTGACAAGTAGAATGGGAGATTCATAAGGGTGTTGGGGGCCGACGAGTGTTTATGAAAAAACTGTGCAAATGCCGCACCCACACTTTCAAAAAGAGAGTGGATGGGGAATTCATCAGCAAAAAGACAAAAAAAATGGAAAAAGGAGAGAAATAAAAAATGCTGGTGGCATCAAAAAGTTGAATATTGACAGGAGTAAATGCTACAAGTTAAAATCCATAAAGTGCTGGTGCTTTACGCAAGAGCCGCAAAAAACTCAAACTTCACAGGGTTGCTATCAATGCCATATGATACTATTCAACATAGTACATAATCTCTGAATGGTGGTTGTGTGTAGCTGTGGTGATGCATGTGTCTGTGTGATACAGAGTTCACTTATATAAGAACCACAAGACAAAGACAGTGGGAGGTGAAATTCAGATTACAAAATGAGAAAGAGGGTAACAATAAAGCCGAGGCAGTGAAACAGAGGGGAACCACTGACAAGGCATTTTATTTCGAAACAGTGTAAGCCAGAGCAAAAACATTTTTTTAAATGCCTTAATAAGCATATCAAAGAAACCAGTACCAAAAAAAACAATGAGAAACTGGTGATGTTGCCTCTGATGAACTACAGAGCAGATTGACTCGACAGACAGACAGTGAACACAGACAGAAAGCCCTTGCAGAGTCAGTTCTCAGAAGTGGCCTTCTGTGATCCCTGCCACTTCCAAACAGCATCAGGAAGGAGTGTTTCTCTGGCCGCCAGCCGGGCTGCCGCCATAGGGGCTAAATTCAAAGAACCCTCAACCAAACCATTTGAAAGATGCAAAAGGGAGAGAATTGAGGATGTTGTGACCCAGAAGTGTGGAATCTGCGCTGAAACAGCCCGTACACTGCACTCATCCAGCCCACGAATCCAAGCTCCCAGCTTCCTTTTGGTTTCCCTGTGTTTTTGTCAGTGCCGCTTTTATACCGTCTCAGTTTCTTTTCCCTGTATTGCTGACTTTGAAGTCCTTTAAATTGAGATGAGGATCCCAAATTTTCTCCCTGAGCTGATGTCTGTCTCTGGCTCTCTTTCTCTGTGCCTTGTTTCCCCCCTCAGCTCGCAAAGAAGAATTCAAAGTGCACTCTTAATGGCTTACATGTGTTTCGATTAAGAAGCTGGCATGCTCTTTCCATTTTAATGGGCTTTCTGTGCTCTTAGTTCACTACGGGCCTCTGCTTTGTGGTGGGGATTTGGAGGTAACAGCTTTTAATTGCCAGGCTATGGCAAGAATGTGGTAAGTCAGATGGCAGGAATGTGGCATGCCACACACTTTTTTTCGCTGAGCCTCTGACACATGTGTTTGTACAAATGCCAAACCAATATGGATACAACTTAAAACACAAACAGAGCGGCTTAAAGAGAGGTATGTGAGGCAAAGGGTTAAACTGGGTAAGGGTACATTCATATTGTACCTTAATGTGACTAAAAGTAATATTCTTTAAAAAAAATTCAATAATTTTTCGCTGTAATGAAAGAAATTTGAATAAACAGCTTGAGGAGTGTATTTGTTGTTAAGCTGGCAGGCTTTTGGATGCCAACTTCAGATACGTAGATGCTTGCTTGAAAGCAAGTTGTTCTTATTCAGGTACAGTCTCTGAAGCTGGTGTTTAGTATGAGAGGTGAATAATCTCTTCCTAATTTGTGTTTGTGTGGAATATAAATGCAACTTTCCTCAAAACTGGGAAAATCATTACATTTGTAGTTTATATGCATAAAGCAAACAAAATGAAGTGCATTTGTATGAATATTGCATGTTAATTCATGTTTAATCGAATCGGTACAGTGTGGGCCAACATGGTGGTGGTTGTGGAGGTAATCCCGGCTGGGGCCTTGCAGTGTGGAGTTTCTGTTCTCCGTATGCCTGAGCATGTTTTCTCTAGGGACTCTGGCTTCCAAAAACATGCATATTAGAGTCATATTTAATTCTAAATTCACCGTAAGAATCAGTGAGAGCACACATGGTTGTTTGCTTCGTGTTGCCCTGCGATGGCTTGGCGACCTGTCTAGCCTGTATCCCGCCTCTCGCCCAATAACTCCCTGGATAGACCCCCTCCCACTCCCACCCATCCTGAATAGGATGAAGTGGGTGTTGAAAAAGCATTAATGGTGCAGTTCAGGAAATACTTGGAAAAGATGCTTACAATAGTTACAAAAAATAGCACCCTTTTTATGCCTCACTTTCAGTAAAATACTTCTCAAGCTGAAACCACCCTGTGGTTAAAAAAGAAAAAAGAAAGAAGAAAAAGAAAAAAAAATACACAGAGTGTAAAATGATTCCAGCCCTGTAAAATTAGAAAAAGGGGAAAGAACAAAAAAATCAGTGCGCTCGATGTGGCATGAGACTTAATGATGGGTTGGTGGGATGTGGGTTTCTGTGAAGTGATGCAATCATCACCTTTTGTCCAGTGTATGGTTAAAAGAAGGCTGTGCCCCCGCAGTTTGTGGTGTAACCACAAGGTAATGCCAGGGCACTTGTGTGGGACTTGTGGTCAATGAAAGTAGTGTGGGACAGAAACAGGACAGAGAAAAATTAGGGTAAAAAAAAAAAAAAGAAATGTGGAGGTGGTGGACAACAGATAGGAGGTTTTATTGAAATTAGTGTAAGAACAGGTGAGAGTAGGAACGTATATGAGATGAACGGAAACAAACAAATCAAGATAGGAAAAGGAAGGAACTGATATTCACATAAACACATGGCAAGAAGACTCACACAGCCATGCTCACATTCTCACAACCACTCCAAGACAACCTATTATTATCATTATGCAAGTGTGACTGCAAATGGTCCCCCTGAGCAACGACAGGACTGAGCAATGAGCCCATAAACAGATATGTGTAGCAGCGCTGGCATTTCTGATGAGGCAGCAGCCACACACACACACACACACACATCCACATATAAACACACACACACTCCTCTTTCCCTTCGACCTCTGCTCTCTAAGGGAAGGCAATGCGAGCACACAGCCTGCCGTAGGGATTCAGCGACAGAGTGCCCAGCTGCATGCCAACTGTGCCCGCGGGCTGCCCTAACCTACGCACCCAAGGGAGCAAACTGCCTCTACTGTTCTCAGTATCACCATCTCTCTTTTTCCTTCGCTCGTCCTCCCTCTGAGCCTCTCACTGTCCTTCACTTTCTCCCAATTGTTAATCTCTCTCTTCTGCCTCCTGCTGCATGGGCCCTTTTTTCCCTTTCTTTCTCCACCCTATCTTTCTTTCCCTTTCCCTCTGACTTCCAGTCCTAGAGATTGAGTGACAGGCTTTGAATTGCTCTCAGGCAATACCCAGATAAAAGGCAAGGAATGCACACGCGCACACATACACGGACAGACACACACACACACACACAATTCACTGGGAATCACACCCACTGTCACTTAGACAGACACGAGTCCTGCCATCGCCATGCTGGTGAGAGCTACACTCGCTCCATACGCTGAATGTGGAGTGACAGTCTCTTTGTCCAGTCTCCTCCTGACGCCTGCTCGACCGGCCACTCGCTGCAATAGAAGCCAGCACGAATCTGCATGTGCGCGCGTGTGAAAGAGAGAGACAGAGTGTGGGTGTGACGTGGAGACAGACAGAAATGGGGAGGAAAAGAGACACGTTGGGAAAGAAAGCGTTCGTGCATGATGTGCATATGTGTGTTTGTATGTGTTTGAGAGGGAGAGCTATTGCGTCTCACAGTGTGCGGTGTCAGGTCTGGCTGTGTGAGCTGACACTGATTATAGTTTTCACAGCTCACTCCCATCACAGGCAACTATAGCTACAACCATAGCTCTATATTTCAAAAAGTTGCAACACTGTGCATGAACCAGAATTGCTTTTATGCCTCCAGCGGTTCATCTATTGGCTTCCCAGAACTGAAATTTAGAAACCATGCTGTCTGAGTACCAGAGTTATAATAGTTTTGAATTTTTTAATAGTTTTTTTTTTTGGTTTGTTTTTCAGTTTGTTTGACTATTTCAGTCTAGTTTTAGTTAGTTTAGCAAGCACATCAGTAGTTTCAGTTTAGTTTTAGTTTCAAAAAACTGGTTGGTTTTAGTCTAGTTTTAGTCTTAGTTTTAGTTTTTGAGGTCTTGACTTACAGATATTGACAAAGACATCAACAAAGACAAACAGTACAAAAATTCTTTATCCTTTATTTTGAGTTGTTAGAAATAGAAAAAAGAATTAATTAGAAAAATGAAGCCACAAACAAGAAAAAAAAGGCACAAATGAAAATGAAAACAAAGTCAATTTTATCTGCAATTCTGATTCATTTCAGTTAGATTTGCTTTGCTAATTTTAGTTTTGGTTTTATAAAAATATTTGGATTTTATTTTTATTTAAGTTAATAGGATTACATTTTCACTCTTAGTTTCAGTTTTAATCTTAGTTTTTGTTGACTATAATAACTCTTGGTGTAAAAACATAACATTAAAACCTAAAAGGACCTGTAAAATCTGGATAGTAAAAAGACTGGGTAAAGTATGACTGAATATATCACAAAGTACATACAATAAACTATTGCAACCTTAAATATAATTCTAGATTTTAATCCACCAAAGAAATTACTTTAAATGTGTACCACCTAGAACTGGGTAGTGAAATGCAATGCTTTGGTTTTTTTTTTAAAAAACTGCTGAGTGTCACATTTCTGGAAACAACAGAGTAATCATATTTTTACACACATGCTAAAAGTAGTTATGGAAACTAAACAAAAGAAACAAAATATTAGAAATGTATGGTGACACAAAGATTTACAAAGACCTCCTAAAAAGCAGCTTTTGATGATGTTTAGGCCAAAATGGGTTAGAAAACCATGTCTGCAGAGTTTGGACTACATCAGACTCCCTATAAGTTGCACACCAACAAAGATGACAGCAAAAGTGAAATTTGCAATGGTTAGTAAGATCACAAGTAACATAATGAGGAGAATTGTTTGTTTGGCAGGGCTGCAAGAAGAGAGTCTCTACTCTCCAAAAAAAGCATTGCTGCTATTCTACAGTTTGTTAAAAAAAAAAAATCATGTGAAAAAGCCAGAAGGTGGTTAGAAAAATGTGTTGTAGATGGTTTAGCTTAGAATGAATGAACAGTGTTGTGTTTAGGGAAATCAAACAACTGAATTCAGACCCAAGAGCCTGTTAAACCTCTATAAAACATGGTGGTGGAAGCATAATAGTTTAGGCATGATTCGCTGATTGTAGGGCAGTACAGCTTGCAGTCTTTGATTTAACAATGCTCTTTGAATTATACGAGTAAAGTCAAGAAAAACAGCGAAAGGGACTCTCTCAATGAAGTGAATCCTTTAGAGACAGTGTCTTGTGAAGCAAGACAAAGACCCAAAGCACACAGTTGTTCCACCAAAACATAGTTAGGGCTATTGAGGTGGGAAGGAATAACCTACTATACCACTTCTTGTTGCAGCGTAGCTGGCTCTGAAGGAGTCCACTCTAGCCAGTGTTGTCCATTGTAACGAGTCGCTTGTGCAACATTAATCAGCGTAGGGACTCCAAAGCACTCTTTTTTTTTTTTTTTTAAGTTTGTTCAGTTTCTATGAGTCACCAGCTCATAGACGCTGCTGCCTCAATAGATAGCTGGAAAAGAAATTTCACTCTCCACCAGATGCAAGACAGCACAGAGAAGATATGGAGCAAGATATAGAGCATTTTTTGCAAGCACTGAATGAAAATAAGCATCCTCAGAGAGCACAATCTGCTCTGTCCCCTCTTGTGAACAGTATTCATGTTGCATTTTGTGTGCAGGCTGTTACCCAGTGAACACAGGTATCTGTTGTCCTGGAGTATCTCCATCGCCACTCACAGCATAGCAAGCATCTTCAGCTTATTTCATCGTCCCTTTTATTTATTGGTGTACAAAAGGGACAAATGTGAACAAAAGTTCACTTACAGAATGTTTCCTTAATCACAAATACTTGATTTTGAATCAGTTTCCAACTCTTATTAAAAAAAACAAAACAAAACAAAAAAAACCCTCCACTTGGTCAAATTTTACTTATATTTAGAAACTGTGAAGATTAATCTAAACTGTGAATATGGTTTGTGTATATTACATTATATTACATGTTTATATGTATAAATATATATATATATATATATATAATGTGACTAGAAAAAGGAAAAAAAAAATAAAGAATACTTTTTGCCCTATTTTCTTTTTGTAAAACCAGTTTTCATCTGCTCTTGTTGAGACACATCCTCTGCAGGGACACTGCAGAGCATATAATTATTGTAACAAGCTTTCTGTTTCACCGTGTACACACCAGTGACGAGGAAGCATTCAGAAAAGCAAGCCAGGCCACTTTTGATGGCTCCTAGATGCTCTCATTTAAGGGACGTTCAACCACGAGACTCTTTTCTCTGTGAGGATTTTTTTTTCCTTTTTATGTGCGCTCTCTTTTCAGTGTCATTGACTGCTTTATGCCAGATATAAAAAGCAATGCACGGGCAACGAAGCGCATAATAGGCAGATTTGACTAACGTGTCAGTGCAGGGGAGTGAAAAAGTGGAGGGGGGGGGGCAATAAGTGAAAGAGGGGGAGGGGAAGCGAAGGAGAGAGAAGTATAAAGAGAAAGAAAAAGAAAGTAAAAGAAAAGAAGTGAAGAGAAGAGAAACAAAGGCTGAGGTTTGGTGACCTGTGCCTGTAACTCTGCAACAGGGGTGGCCGCCCTGGCATATGCAGGCACAGTGGGCATCAGATGACACACTACATGACTTTCAGGCTGCGACTGAAGTAGCCTGGACCAGCACATTCATGCTGGGTTGAGGTGGGGAGACTGCTGTCTGATAAAATGATTTTCCCTCTCTCTCTCCCGCGTGAAAACAGATGATAAACTGAGTGGACATCCAGCGTGAATCACAACAGAAGCAGTTATGAACCAAATCCCATCAGGTGCTTTAGTGAACTGAGTCAAAACCTGTGCAGTCTTTATGAGAGATCAAACAGAGTCCAACCATGATTCACTTGCCCTGTGGAGGACTGAAAACACAAAAATTTAAAATGAATGCAGTTATTTTACTAACAACTAATGTATATGACATAACATACATTGATGTTTCTACTTTAATTTTCAATTTTCATATGGGTTTTGACTCACTAAACTGAGTTATATACTTAAACTTTCACACTTCCATTAATTTTGTATACCTATTTCATCATATTTGGGATAGCAGGGTGGCAGGAGCCTATCCCAGTTATAATGACAGAGGTGGAGTACGCTGTAAACATGTTGCCTGTCCATCAGAAGGCTGCACAGTTATGAAGGAGAAGCAACCATGCACACTCATGATTTACAATCACTGTTCAAACTAACATTCACGTTTTTGGCCTGTTGCACCCGGAGAAAACTTGAACAAAAATACAAGTATTAAGGACAAAATCCTTCTTGCTGAGGACAGAGCTTTACAGTGCTTTAAAGAACTTTTCCTCCTGAAGTCCAACAACTTTTCGTTCCTCACACCGAAAAAACGAAAAAAAAAGTTTGAGCTCAACTTATTTTCACACCTCTCAACAGACAAATTGTTTTTTCTGGTTTTGAGTCAAAAGCTTAGACGAACAAGAATCCATTATGAGATCCTTGTAATTGTAGCTTTTTCATTATCAAAACAACAGCATATCTGAAGTTATCTGAAGTTTTTACTTTAACAATGAGTCTTGTCACATCACACAGAAAAAAACACTCTGACGAAAAACATTCCTTGTGACAGAAGAATTGAAATCAGGTGAAAATGAATTATGAACTGATGCTAAACTGATGCTTTTTGAGTGAATTCAGACATCAGATTTTTTAAAATTTTCTTTTATAAGTGGATAATTACTTGTGAAACTTCATAATTTTATTCTAGTGTGAAAATGGCTTTAACGCCGTCAAATGTTGTCCTTCTCTATGAAATAAAAGGACCTTGGTCTATGAACTGGTACTCCCGTTTCGCTGCTGGTGAACCGTTGTTGCCCTCTCTGGCTCCAAGTGTCTGCCTTGTGGCTGTTTCCTAAAGCTGGCCACAGCATGACACAAATACATAATAAAAGAATGCTAGTTTGTGGGAAGACAGACGTGCAATGAGCAGGTGTATGCTGCACTGGTGTGGTCACAGGACCCCCCTGCCCACCCCAAGTCTTCTGATTTTTAATGAATGTAGTGCAGCCCTCCACTGTGGTTTTGCCCTATACATCCCACCTGCCTTTCTGAGCATTCGAAATGTGCCAGCCAGATGTTTAGGGCTTTCACCTGTAGAAGACACAATCTTTGACATAGTCCCTGTAGATCTGTAGTGAAAACACACACACGCAAATGCATCCACATATGCATGTCCACAGTCTTGAATCCGCATAAAGATACACCCATGTGGCCAGCAGAAGTTCATGCTCACAGATACATTAACAGATGGATTAGCAGACACTTGTCAGCACATATGGTGACAGAATCAGCCACACAAACGGCTCCATCTTTAACTACTCCCATTTATCATCCTTCATTCACCCTAATGTTGACCCCAGCGTGATTTCGGGGCACTGCTGGGTCAGCAGGGCATTCTGCACATGCCACCCTTGTGCGATACTCCTTTCCTCCACGGCCCTCTTTCCCTCAACCCGCTTCTCCCCTTCGATATTGTGTGCTTTTACACTTCAGCATTTTGTAACTGGAGACTGTCTGTCTGGCTGCTGTAAGCTAATGGAGAAGAGCGAGCGTATGGAGAGACTATAGGAGAGACAGTCTTGCTTCCTCGCATGCTGCTGTCAGAAACCATACGGGCCTGATTAATGACGACAGCCACAATAGCTCTTTATGCATTCTCTCCCCACTGCTGGCCTGCTGCCAACTCACCCTCGGGGAAAGAGGAGGTATACACAGTGTGAGGAGTGTGTATATGTGTGTGCGACAGACAGACAGAGCTAAGGGACTAAGGTATGTAATATGCGCTGATCTGTGTGAGACGTAGGTGTGAGTGGGACCATTCAAAAAGTGCTAAAGAGAATAATCAGATGCTGCATACCCTATTCACCGGTCTTGCATCTCTAGTCCTGTTGGTGAAATAAGATGAAAAAATAAACAGTTATTACTGTAGAGTCTTATAGCTATGATTTACATTAAAAACTCTGAAAATGACCTAAATATAACCCTTGCTCTAAGCAATAAAACAAGTCGGAACTATTATACCCAAAATAATTGCAAGTCGAATAGAAATAGCCTTAAAACTTTATATCTCTCGCAGGTTGTGTTTTGGTTTTAAGTCTCCATATAATCTGAGTACTTGTGGGTTTGCATGTGTGAAAATGTGTGTGGCTAGCTAGCAGCTATCTCCCCTCGCTCCTAACACAGAAAGGTTGAGAAGAGCCATCTTTCATCTCCTCTGCATCATCACAGCGTCTGCATTATTAATGGTCCTGATTACTGTAATCAAAAATTCTTATTTATTTGGAGGAGTCGGAGGAGGGGGAGGGAGGAGGCAGCGAGGCCCGGGCTTCTCTCTCCAGACAAAAAACCTTTGGTCTTTAGCTTTAATTTTTCAGAAATAGAGATGCTGCAGTGCCCTATCTTCCCCAAGTTTGGAACTAAGCTAGTTAGGCTCACATAAACATGCAAAAATACAGAAGCGAAGACGTTCAAACTTTCTCGTTCTCAGCCTTTGAGCATCACGTTCATTTGCATCCACAAACACACAGCTGCACAGAGATGCACATGCACACACACCGCAGAAGTTAACAGTCAATAATAGCGTCTTAACGAACACAATCATCTAGACCTGTAGACAGCAACACAAAGAACTCACTCATCCCTGCCTTTCATCTAGTCTTGAGCTTCTTTTCCTCCATGCCTGCCTCTCTTCTTGCCTTCTTCACTCACCTCCTCCCTTGCTTCCTCCGCCATCCACTCCACCCTGTCTAATCTTTCCAGGCACTACCATTTGCATGCAAATAGTCCATTACCCAGTGGCAGGGAGACATAGCCAGGAGCTCACTACTAGGTAATCAAGGACAAAAGAAGTGCAGAGGAGATGCAAGGGGAAAAAATGGGGGGAGCAATGAAAGAAAGACAGCGGGGCGAGAGCAGTGAAAGATCACAAGTGAATTAACATTAAGAAAGAAAGGCATCAAGCGACTTGGCAGAATGAAGGGAGGACAAAATGAAAGGAACGGTGAAGGAAGGGGAGCTGAAATATAGTGCAAGTTGTTGAGAAATGACATGTTTGAAGAGGTGATTGGAGGCAAGGATCTTTGTAATGTAAAAGTTGCAAGTTAAGATGAAGACTAGAATGACTACACCTTTGAGTGTGTTAGGGATCAAAGTATATGAGCTTGCTAGCCTGTCAATCTACTGCAGTTTTCCAAAGAAAAAGTTATCGTGAGGTAACCATCTACGGCATCCACAGGAAACATTACAGACTCTCCAACAAATAATTTTTCACCAAATATAGTTGATTTGTAGCATTTGAACAAAGTGCATTTTAAAACCATTAAAGGCATACCTTGACATTTTGAATATATTGGACTACCTATCACACTGTTAAAATGAAAGAAAAGCTTCAGCTTTGATACTAAGTGCTGAAGCTGTCACATAGTTAACATTCCTCACATGCCATGAAGGACGAAGGCATTAATCCATATTGTGACAACTGTTGATGAAAATGGCCAGATGTCAATGTCAGATAATGTCAATGAATCTCTTTAAAACACAAATTTGTCACTTGAGATATATTAAGTAAGAATCTCTAACGACACAAAAGACAACAGTGCAATCTAGACGGGCACTTGGAGAGCAATGTCCTCCAACAAGGCTGTCGATTTTCACAATTTTAAAGAAAGGAGTCTGGATCTGAACCAAAACTTAATAAAATCCAGGGCCTCTTTACTTAGGTCATTCGCCACAAGGTTTTGATAAGTTTGGCCTTATTGTGTGTGTGTTGAGTCTAATATAAGAATATGAAGAATGCTGAACCCATGAAACAGTTGAAAAGGCAACAACTGATCATTTTGATAAATAACTACCCTATAATGTCAGATGGATCATATTTGATACATACATTTCTGATACTTCACCACCACTAAAATAAAATAAAATGAAATAAAACTAATAAATAAAAAGTACATAAAATTACCCACTGTACTTATAATGATACAAAAAAAAAAAGCTTATAGGCAAAATTGGGAGGGTGCTTAATTTCGTTATATCATAAACACTTCAGATAATAAATATGAGTATTTTCTGTGTATTTTTTATATGTCAGCCATTAAAGGGTTAAATGTCTTGTCTTGGTCATGTCTTACCAACAGTTAAAAGCTCACAGTTATTCAAGCAAAATAAATAAATAAAGCTATAATTGGAACATTTTCTTTTGCTGTATTGCAAAACACCTTTAAAGTAATTCTTATCACGCTACTATAGTACACTTGCATTATAATGTTAATGAAGAACACAACCTAAAAGTGGTAGGTTTAACATTTAGTTTGCTTTTCAGTACCTTGCAGTTGTATTCACTCTGTTTGGCATTTTTCATGTTTTGTTGCTGTACAACCTGGAATTTAAATGGCTTTTTTTTTTTTTTTGAGCTTTTATGTGTGTTGATCAACACACTATGCGTGATCTTTTATGATGCTGACTATTTTAATATTTTGTGTTGTTTAACAAATAAGAAAGAAAGAACAGTTTGAACAGTTGCAATGCTTGGCCTCTATGAGCTTGAACCTTTTTCCCAGCTTGTGTTCTGGCTTTGACCAGTTTTCCAATCCCTGCATATGAAAAACATCCCCACTATACTTTACTGTGGGGTTGTGTTCTTGGGGGTGATTAGATGTTTTGGACTTGTACCAGACACAACGTTTATCCTCACTGGGTAAGTGGGGAGGGTTAAAGGGGATGGCGCGTGTCCAACTCGCCTTTTGGTGAATGTATAACTTTCATACTAAGCAATGGCTTCCGTCTGGCCAACTTTCCTCAAAGCTCTAATCCCTGCTCCTCCAGCCTCTGATGTGGAGCTCTCCAGCTACTTCAAGATTATCTTTGGTCTCTGTATTGCTTCTCTGATTAATGTCCTCTTTGGTTCCTTGATTTTTAGCAGGGGCCCCTATCTGGGTGAGTTTGTTGTGGGTCCATATTCATTCCATTATGTGATCCATCCGTCCATTTTCTATACCCACTGAATCTATACCCACTCCATCTCCTGGGTCACAGGGCAATCCCAGCCCATTTCAGGTAACAGGTGGGGGGACAGGTCCAGTCCATCGCAGGGCCACATATTTAGAGTTCTCAATCAACCAAATATACATGCTTTGTAGGAGAAAACCAGAATACCCGGAATAACCTATGCAAGCATGCAAACTCTGCAAACTCCACACAGAAAGGCTCCTTCCAGGCTGGGAGTCGAACCAGGAACCTTCTTGCTGTGAGGCAACAGTGTTAACCACTATATGCTGCCTTTTTTTTGTGTTACCTTTAGTGCTGTTCTGCCGACTCTGTTTCTCCGACTCTTTCAGAACAGGTGCATACTCGCTGAGATTATGTAACACTTGGATTTCACACAAGTGGGATTCATTTAACTGATTGTGTGACATCTGCCTGTTACTGGTAGCACCAGAACTTATTTACCAGCTTCATAACAAGGAGTGTGAACAGACATGCAATGTCTATTTTCAGTTTTTGACTTCTTTAGATGTATGTAATTATTTATGCTTGCATACTCCACTGTAACCGATGCTAAAGCCATTTTAGAGTTGCTTCTTTTACACAGACATGCCAGTAATGAAAATGTCTGTTCCAGCGCTGCAGCATATTATATGAGCCTGTCTCGACTGTATTCTTAATTTCTAGCGAGTATAACAATGCAGGGAGACTATTTTCTACTTGAATAACAATGTTTGCCTAATTTTACATGCAAATCAATGTCTTAATATCGTCAGTTTACTTTGATAAGCGTTTGTAAAAACCCTTTTGAATATCAACCAGCTGTTTGAAATGCTGGTGTAAATGGAATTTCTTCTTTTAACAAAATTTACAAAATCTAGATGGTGGAACTGTAATACTGATTATTAATTTTTTTTAAAAACAGTTGCAAATTTGCACCTGTGTTATTTACAAACACAAGTGCAAACTGATCATTGTGACCCATTTGTCAGCATTCAAAAATGTTGATTGCCACAATATAAGAATATTTGGCGACAGAGAAAATAAAACCTTTATTTTTACTAAACAGCTTCTCTTGAGTTTCTCTTGATGGTTGAGAACAGGCGGTACAAACTGGAACCGTTGTTTCCAAGCACCAGCATCAGCAGCCTATTTGTCACTTGCATGCAGAAAAAGATTTCCTCTTATTTATGAAAAGAGTGCAAACAGATGATGACATCTCTCTGAAATGTTTCATAAAGTTAAAGGATTTTACTCTGCCACCACGCATTGTCCATCCCTTTCTCGTTCAGTTTCTTAACAGTCTCCTGCTGCCTTTGTTCCACTTCTGTCTTTATCACTCCGTACCTTGTCTTACCGTCGGTGTCTCTTTTGCTCTCAATAGACAGTTGAAGTAACTAAACTTCTCCTTATGGAGGAAGACGAAATGCATGAATGTCAAAGGAAATGAGTCCCCCTTTCCTGCTACCACCTCTGCACCCCCCTTGCCCCCTCTCTCCCTGCGAAGCAGTTGATTGCGGCCTGTTTGATGTCCTAAACGCGGCGTACTAAGATTTGCTCTCTGTTCCTTGCAAAGCCCGTTTGAAGCTCTGTGTGAGTGACACGCATTTTCGACGCAACACTCTGCTAAAACGGGCAATTATTCTCTCCACCACCCCCTCCCTTTTTTTATGTTCAGCTTTGGAATCGCAGTGCTTAAGGAGGTGGCTGAGGAAAGAGACAGGGAGCGATAACTTGCACCCACACATTCCTCTAACTAAGATGTAAATATGCATCTTTCGTCTAAGATAGGTACTTTTCTTTGCTAAACTTTTTTTTCTTTTTTCTGTCACAAACATTACTGAAATTACACCTGCTGCAGATATCACAAACATGTACCTATTAAGACCCAGATATTACTGTCAGTAGTGTTTGGTTGAACCTGCCTCAACCCCCCCTCTCTGCACCTCTGGGCACTTTCATAAGCTTCCTGTGTCAGTTGTGGGAATATAAAAGAGGTTTGCATGATATACATTTTATTTTTAATTTTTTAAAAAGGGGTTTATTCAACGTATGAAGCGCCACTGAAGCTGCCCCGGGCTTTCTTTTTTCTACACCCACTACAACAGCTTCAAGACGGTGGCTCAATAGAAGAAAAAAAAAGCTGTAGCCTTGGACCTGCTCCTCACCCACCCACTCACTTCTATGTGAAGCAAGGTTACCACTTATGTAGGTTTACTTGTATTTAACAAACATTTGATCCGGAGCTCTTCCAGACTGTGATATCTGCTTGGCTGTAGGTTCAGCTTGATTGGAAATATGTGCCAGCACACACACACAAACACACACACACAGATGCTCCCAGTCCCCCACCCAAGCACACTGAGACACACTATTCTCCCAGCGGTTGGCCTGTGCCCAGCATTGCGCTCCTCTTTTATGACCCTTGCTTTATGGTTTATTTAAAAAGTAACAGTCCCTTTATAGGTCATTAAAGCAGAAATAAAAGACAACAGACGGCCCACAGTGGATAAAGGAGTGAGCAGACGCCAGCCAGATTGATTTGAAACACACTCACATACAGACGCACACAAAAACAAGAGTGTGCAAGGGTGCATCTGAGGCCAAGGGTCATTACCCTCCTGACGAGAGCGAGTGGCTGCACATCTTCACTTCACACATCAAAACTCTGGTCAGATATTGCACCAAGAAAGACATTCACAAATTGTAAACGAATAAGTAAAGATGATAATACAAGGAAAATGTCAATATCCAAACATACGTGGAGTCAAGAGGTTGCTCACAGCAGACGTTCGTGCAATGTTTTATGGTATGTACCCTTTTAATTTGTCTCTGGCTCTCAGGCTCTCCCATACTTACCCTCTTCTCATTCACACATACTTTGACCTGTGCGTGGTAAAGCAGGCATGATTAACTGTACAGAAATGTCAGCCGAGAAGAATGGCTGAAATGTAATTACTGAGTGAATGTGGTCCACGGAGAGATGAGTAAGACAGAGAGGAGAGGCAGAGAGTGAGAGAAATACTGAATTGTGTGTGTGTGTGTGTGTGTGTGTGTGTGTGTGTGTGTGTGTGTGTGTGTGTGTGTGTGTGTGTGTGTGTG
>JAOWBL010000008.1:14202686-14213064 GCA_028564865.1 Zenarchopterus dispar
TGTGTGTGTGTGTGTGTGTGTGTGTGTGTGTGTGTGTGTGTGTGTGTGTGTGTGTGTGTGTGTGTGTGTGTGTGCTACAAAGTTTTAAATAGATAGTTTTAAAAAAAATTGAGCAGATTTGTGCATCAGAGTTTACAGGCTGCTACATTTATGTGTCCCTTTAAAAAAGCTGTTAAAAAAATGTGGTGTCAGGCACCAGTGTATTTAAAAGACTTTTAAGATATGTCTTAACTGCTCCATATACTACTCCATAGATTCACTGTGATCCTTTCAATTAGTTTAATTTTTTTTTTTTTGATCTTAGGCAATGTTAAACTACATGGATATGTTAGGTGAAATACATATATACAAATATTGTGTTTTTGATTATATAGGAGAGGCCATTCCTGACAATATGTGGTGAGAAAAACTGAGTGTGAAGTTGTACACTAAATATGAGCCCTGCCTCAGAGATCTTTGTAAATATAAATGTTTCCTTTGATTGGAAAAGTGTCTGTACGACATTGTTCAATGTGGCAGATTTAATGTTGTGAAACAGTATATTTTGAACTAAACCTTGTTCTTTCTCTTTCTAGTTACCAAACCAGAAAACAGTTCCGTCTGAGCCAGCGATGATTAATCACGATGGGTGCAGCCATGAATCGGTGTGTACGGTGGGTCTTTCTAGTTGGAAGATGACCTTACCATTCGATCCCCACTCTCTCTTTGTGTTGAATTGTCCTTGGAGAAAAGACACTGGAGAAAGTCATATTGTCCCTCAGTATGTTTATTGGTGTGTGACTGTAGAAACAAATCTTTGTCTACCTGCCTATAGAGGGGATATATGTCAAATGTCAAATGTATGAGTGTTTATGTAAATAAAATGTTAAGCCCTTTGTAGAATCTAGACTAAACATGATAAGAGAGCACAGTAGAAAATGCTGACCATTTAGCACTTAAAGTTAACTAAATGGAGTGAAACTTAAAATGAACAATGAGTAAAGAAGAGCATCATAAGTCCCTTTTCCATTATACAGTTTTCGACGAAATTCACCTCGAACTCAGTCGTTTTCTAATACGTTCAGTAGCACCTCAGTGTGGGTGGGCCCTTCATGGCAAAGTTGCCCAAAGCGCCAGTGATGTCTTTTTATGTGACACCTTTTAGGCAGTGAACCATGTGGACCTCCTCATTGCACCGTGGAATAGGTTTACTTGCAATTTTTTGCTGTATCAAAGTTTAGTAAATATTGTGGTCATTGTTGCCAGGTTTTAAATATGGAGTTGCTCGAGACTCATCAGAGATGTTACTCTCGGACCAATCAGTGGTCTGCAGCCTGGTGACATTGCATTTTCAGCCCAATTCAGCTCGGTTAGAACCTATGGGTTCTGTTTGCTGCTTTTCTTTTATGTTTATTTGTCTTTTGCAATCACATCTGTCTCCTAATGTAATACATCTCATCACGAAGACACATCACACAAACATTACAGTGATCACCACACTACACACACTGCACCCATCACTGTCTTGTCTTTTTATCAGTGTTGTACTTTTATGTTTCACATTGGTGGTTTAGTCCTCCTAGGCAGAATTTGGACGTTAGACACTAATAAAATATGCAAGATTAGACTGTCAAGGAGGACTGGTGAAGGACACATACCCCACATTAATGCACCATATGAAATATCTGCTGCAAGATTAAAATGCATATATATTCATTGGATAAAGATTTTACCAAATCATGGTACTAACTATTAAAATATATGCAAAAAAAAAAAAAAAAAAAAAAAAAAAAAAAGAACTTATAGGTTTGAAAAAAGAAGGTACTAACCGGTACTATCACCTAGTTAAAACAGAGCAGAGTTAAGCACAGTAGGTACAAACGGAAATGACCAAGTAGTTTCTGGTTTTAGTGTCTAGTGTTGCTATAACATGTACATAAGAGTACTTAGCCCGTATGAGACCATGTTTATGACTCAAAGATGTTGGACTTATTTAGAAATGAATAGAATAAAAAATGGGTGTAAATCTCCCCACAATTGTTTTGGTGCGGATATTAAAAAACAATATCAACCACATGAATACAAGTTTTCCTTGAGATCAGAGAGCAAAGTGGCTGCAGCTCAGCCCTTTCTCATCTAAAGGACCATAGAAAAGTGGAGGGGGTGGGGTGCAGACAGCAAGGCCATAGTCTTATTAGTGATAATGAGAGAGAGCCATTCTGCCAATTTACATCGGTAATCTGATATTAGCTCTTTGCCACACGCGCTGAGGGAGCACATGCACATGCACACACACACACACACACACACAGATGTAGGCAGGCGTGCACAGATTTGGAAGCAACTGCAGATGCACACACAGTCACAGTTTTGAAATGACTTATTGATATTCATGAAAGAGAGCAGAACTGCTTTTGGGGCGAAAAAAAAACAGTGTCCAGTGCAAACAATGTAAATATTCTTCAAAATCAGAAATAACCATATTCAAAAGAATAAGAAGGAAAAAAAAGCATAAAAAGGCATGAGGTACAAGCTCATTATAGAACCACACACCTTTGAGAAAACATATATAATGACACTATTACTTTAAAGATTTGTGAGACTGTTCTAAAATTATTTAAAACAATCCAAAAATAAAATAAAATAAAAGAAAATAAATGTAACTTCAACTGAATGTAAAAATGTCTTCTATGTTTTGTGATGTTTGGAAATATGCTTAAGTTAAAGAAATATCTCAATGTTAAATCAGCTCTATGTCTTTTATCAAATGATAAGGAGTGTAACCTGATTCAAATCAGTTTTGAGTTTGCAGCAAAATGGCAATTAATAGCAGCACTCAGGGCAATCGACCTACATCAGAAATAATTGCTATTTTAAGCCTGTCCCGGGAGATGTGGATAGGACCCGAATGCGGGAGACTCTGAGGCACCAGTGGCAAACAAAAAAGTTTTTTAATTTAACAAAAAACGCAGCACACTGCAAGAAATCCAGAAAATGCTGAAAACGAAAAGAACACTAGACATAAACAAACAAGAACAGGAACTTATGGGACAGAACGGGGAGGCAGAACAAACAACAGGAACTTTGGCCTGACACTGGGGACGAAAAAAGAGACACAGTCGGTGGGGCTGACGGGAGAAACGGGTGCAAATGATCAGGTGAGATTGGCCATGGGAAGTAAACCAGAACTAAACAAACAAAGAAAAAGACTTTCAAAATAAATCAGGAAGTCATTAAGCAAAGAAAATAAAACCAGAAAACCCAAGAAAAACCTCAAGAAAAGAAAGAAAACATTACAAAAACCATCCACCCAGATCTGCATAAATGGTATGTATGAGAATTGTTAATCCAAGCTGTTCAACAAGAATTTCTTATTTTGGATCATTAATAATTTGTTAACCAAGTACAACATCACTTCACCTTGGAATTTTTCAGATTTAGGAAAAATAAATGAATAATATCTATTGAGGTCGTCATGACCAGTTTTGGTAGAGAACTGAAGGAGACTGGAGATGGTAGCGTAGAGAATCAAGCAGGAGGTTGGTGAGAGCGACTTAGTTTTTGTGCTTGGCAGCTGCATCCCCAAGTGGTCTAGTGTCAGCTTTAAATTGTTTGATGGGGATTCTGACAACTTTGAGCTTGTAGGCCCCATTCAGGAATGTAATTCTCCTTAGATATCAACCGGCTGTAAAACGATAATTATTAATATCACATTTCTTATCAATTTTAAATATGTCTTTACTCTAGGGAGGACACTTGATATGAGACAAGCAAGAGTACTAATGAATTTTTGAAGAAAGCTACACTACCAACACTTAAAGAGAAACACCTAGACATCTGTTTATGTTTATCTATCATTCCCACTATGGCAACAGTCATCTGATGCTTATCTACTGGCATCTGTAGGGCATGCAGCATGTGGTTAGATATCTGTGGTCATGAGATGCAAAAGGAGGAGAGGAGACTTCATGGCCTAAGGATGCTATCCACACCATCACTGAAATGGAATAAAATTTTTGAGTATTATCAGAGTCTTAATTTAACAATTTATTATGATATAGCTCTACTGCCCTCAATGTTAACATTAGGCCCTTCAATACTGCCTTTTCTTTGTTGAACATTTTGCCCTTTTTCAGTCTTGTTGTCAGTATGTAAGAACCAGTTTCTGGTAAAATGTAAACTCTGATCTTCTCTTTTTTTCCCACCTCTCAAGGTAGAGAAAAAAGCGTAAAAAAGAGATGCCACTTGGGTATGTAGGAGACATCCCTACATCTATAACCGAGTGAGAATTTCTAACAACTTTCTGATCACATTGTACATGTCTGGCACCTTCACCTGGACAAGGAAGAGAACGGGAAACTTTTGAGTGTACCTTGCATTGTTATTCTTATCCAGTTGCTAATAATTTAACAGTGTTGAACTGGAGAGATACAGCAACAAGAAAACACCTAAGTTTTCAAGCAGAAGATGAAATCAGGTGCTAGATTATGGTCCAATTTTAGAACCACTGAAAACACAGTGGAAAGAATGTGACTCAACCACATTCTTTCACATCAAGAAAAGGATAATATCACCCATCTTCAGACCAAAGAATCAACCACAATTATTCAGAATGACATAATAATGGTAAGAAAGTACTGATCTTTAGAATAGTCAATCAACCTAATATGCATGTTTTTGGACTGTGGGAGGAAGCTGGAGTACCTGGATAGAACCCAGGCAAGCATGAGGAGAACATTTAAACTCCACACAGGACTCCTGCCGGGGCCGGGAGTTGAACCAGAAACCTCTTGCTGTGAGGCAACACTGCTAACCCCTATTGATTGCCATTTTACCACAAATACTGCTCATAACTTCTTCTATTTATGCCATTGTGGTACTTAACAAAGGTTACACGCCTTATAATCTAATAAAAGACCCAGAACTTGAGCTAGCTCTGGCCCATAATGCCATTAACCCCAATTTATATTACAAAAAGGGCGACTGAGTGACTGTAGCATCCATGCTGGTATCAGTCCAACATCAAAAGAAGAAGTGTTCCCCTTAAATGGCGTGGTTTTCTTTCATGCGCTTTCACTTTTCTCAGCTTAAGCATCCTGGATTTGTTTCCTCACCACCTCTCAGTAAAGTCTCTCTCCTACCTGAGATGTAAGAGGAGGCAGCACAGAAGCAACAGGAGGGACGAAGAAACAACTTGTATTAATTGGATCTAATGTGTGATACAGCTGCAAGATGTGTTAATTGTTTTGTGATGTTTTGTTTCTACACAAAGTTTTTTTTCCACTTCTAGTTTGATGACAATTTATATATATATATATATTTCTCTTGATCTAAAGCGTGGTGGTTTTACACACCAGTCATAAGCAGAGGATTTATGTATTGTATAACTTGAGAAGTCCTTGATAATGGGGTTCGCAGGTTGATTTCTCAATAACAGATGCTAACAAGAAGGGGAGAG
Organism: Zenarchopterus dispar; assembly: GCA_028564865.1. NCBI lineage: Eukaryota > Metazoa > Chordata > Actinopteri > Beloniformes > Zenarchopteridae > Zenarchopterus > Zenarchopterus dispar. The sequence continues at coordinate 14,208,124 of JAOWBL010000008.1, forward strand.
AGGAAAGAAAACAAGCTTCAGGATTTTAACCAGATGTCAAATGCATTGACAGAGAAACAATAAATTGGTAAAACTATCTAAACTTTCTGAAAAATGACCTTTGAAGAGCAATATGGTAGTGAAATAATTTGACTTGTTAGACTTTGTTTACTGGCCACAGCACAGACTTTAAACCTCTTCCATACATATCCTTCATATATTCACTGTCTGATGATTTATTTTTATTATCATTTGTTATTATTATTATTATTATTATTGTTATTATATCTCTTATAATAGAACATTATTTAGTAATTGTAAAAGGCATCTAGAGGGTACAAACATGTCCAGTTTTGTATGTTTTTCATTATACTGTGAAAAGGACTTTTTTTATCATTAGATAACATTGTTTATGTAATGTTGCAACAAAATGTTTTTGAAAAGACGAGTCTAATTAAGAACAGCAGTTGTTAAACACTATAACTGGGATGTACAGCCATATCCACAAGTTAGTACCCCCTTTTTAATCCTATCTCTTGTCTTTTTTTTGTATGTAAAAACATAAAAAATAATCTGATCATAGTGAGGACTTAGTATTATGTAAACACAGTCTCATATGTAGAGCAACACATCACTTTTTTCACCATTGCATTTTTTATTTAATAAAAATTAAGCCAGAAAGGGGAAAAAGTAATTACATGAGCAACACCAAGTACCCCTTTACTGCTCTTGAAGGATTTGAGAGAGTAAGTTTCAGCCAGGTGTTGACTTGGTGTCTAGAAAAATATCTGATGAACAGATGAGCCCAAAGTGAAACTTTTTTTGACTGATTTCCAGTGCCATGTTAAAAAACAAACAAAAAAAAAAAACAGCCCTTCGGCAGACACACTTCATGCCCACTTTTAAGCATGCCAGTGGAGAGGTACTGATTTGGGCTTGTTTTCCAGCCATATGACCAGGGTACTTTACAATCATCTTGAGCAACTTGGTAAACCAGGGGATTCTAGAGGCCATCTGTCCAAGAGCTATATCTCAGATAAAACTGTGTCATGCAACAGGAAAAAACGACTTCAGATGACTGAAAAATTAAAGAATCAAGATTTAGGAGAGGGAGTCCAGACCTCAAACCAACCACAACTAAAGAATTTGCGCAATTCTTAAAAGAAGTGCACATATGGAAATGTCAATATATGCACTTGACTGCACAATGGGCACAAATTGACATATAAGAAAACAACATGTGAACATACGTACATCATCTTCACACACACACACACTCTTGCTCATATAAATATATTAGCATCATATCCACTGAAGCCCTGGGACTCAGGATACAGATACAATATTCAGCAAACTCTAAAGAATTTGTTGAACGTGATGAGTCCTGCAAACATGTTAATGAATCTTCCAACAACGCTGGAGAGAAAAACCTTTCAATAGTCTCAATCCCTTGTGTTTCAATTAGATCCAAACCACCCAGAATCTGCTAATTGTCGTGAGCACTAAAGCATGTATGAGAGGATCCCCACCATGAATCCGCAGGCAAGAATATTGGTTTCAGTTATGAGAGCGACAGAATATTATGCATGCCAGAGGGGAAACCTTTTAGCTATAATATCACACACGTTTTACATACTGTCATGTACCGCAGCAACTGTGTGATCTCTTGAATTTGCTGTGGGCTGTGCTCACATTTTTCTACATCAGTATCATTTCAATAGAAATTGAATCACTCAGTCATCCTTAGAAGCCATATGAATCCATCACCTAACAACATCAGATTCGAGTCTTATGTAACTTGTTCTCCAAACCTTAAAAGCATATGTTCCTAACGCAAATGAAATCATCAATTGTCATATACCTGTATGTTTCTGTAACTCCTTAACATCTTCCTTTAAAAGAAAAAATTGCACGTGACTTGAAAAACATACAATTCCAATATGATCCATGATGTATTTTTAACCTTAATTGTTTGGGTCAAGGCTAAAACTTTTAATTTCAGATAACAAGCAGTTTTCAGTTGTAATACACAATGTAACATGTGCAAAAGCTGTTCGCTATTTGTGTTTGTTGTATGTGTTGATTTTGTGCCATTAGCTATAATTAAGATTTTTTTTTAATTACAAAAAAAAGGAGTGTTGATATCCTAGAAAGCATCTGATTTTGATTTTACCACTATTTATTTGAAATTAATATTCCAGTGACTACATTTTTGGGTCCCTACATCTGTAAAGAGGGCCCAGTGTCTGCTAATAATGCACCTGAAATGTCTATTTAAAGTTTGTCAAGCACGAAGAGGACATGAAGATGGCTGAACAACATCATCTCCAGCCACATCATATCCGTAGGGCAGGAACTTGTCTCCACCATTTACAGTGTATGTTTCTGAAAATTCTTACTGAGGAGCTGTTCTGGTGATGAAGACAATCAACAATCACCAAAGCCTACTGGGATGCCCACTACCGGAAACCCCCTTAACACACAGAGAGGAACTTTTTCTATGAAGAAGAGCTAAAGGAACACTCCTATTTCATTTTGTGTTAAAACTCTTAGGGTTGTACTTTTCCCAGTTCAAAGCCAGTCTACACTGGTAAGAGTTTTTATACAAAATGTGTTTTAAAAAAACAAACAAACAAACAAACAAACAAACAAAAAAAAACAATGTAAACAATAGCAGCTCCAGATGAAATTATGATGTTTTAACACTCATTGACCCTAAAAAGGTTGTCGTCTATAAATATTCGATTTTGACTTTGATCTTAAGTGTGAAGTTACATAATCAACAATGCATAAAACACAGAAAATGTCTATTTTAAAATGTTCAAGATTTGTTTAGGGACCTCTCTTAACTTTGTGACATTTTATCGACCAAAAGGGTCAAAATCCACAGCTGAATGCTTTCTTTTCCCTTGACATAAACCACTAGATGTAGCCCACTGCCAAATAAAAATTCATTTTATGATAATAGCAAAGAGACACAAAGGCATTGAACATTTGTTAGATTGAAAAATATATATCTAAATGTTTCTGCATGTAAAGTAAATCCTTTTCTATCTTGGATGTATTCAAATTGGCTGTCGGCTTTCTTGATTCTGCATTTATTTTGGGCCCTGTGTAAATATGATATATGTGGACAAAGATGTTTAGTGGTTTGTGAGCATGCTGAGTCAGTGTCTGGCTCTGACTCAGGAACTCCATCATATAAGAGGGAAAAATAGATTAATTGGATGTAAAAAAGAAAAAAAGCGAGGAGGGTGTGGCTGAAATTTGAGTAAATAAGTTAAGTACTCTTGCTTACATAAAAGAGAAAGAATTTGCTGAACTTTTTGTACATTCAAGCTAATAAAGAAGTGGCTTTGCCTCTAATAAGGGTACACCAATTTATGATAATCCCAGGGACTTTAAAGCCATGCAGTTTTCCCTCGTATTGGCAGTAATGTAAACCTCTGGACTCAAAAACACTCGCGTAGTCTAACACTTGCCATGAGACTCCATTTTAGGATTCACTCTAGGTGCATTAACATTACTTAGTGGCTAAACCCTCTTATGCTTGAGAGTGGAGGAAAAATGAACCGAGCCTGAGTTTTGTGCCTGTGCATGCACTGCTTTTTCTTTTTGACTGAGAGTGACTTTTACCTCTCCCTTTCAGCGCTGTGTTTGCTGTCTCCTCTGCACGCTGCCAGTGTACTGTAGCACACACTCTTTCTCCCCAATTACCTACCTGCCTGTGCCTCTACATCTTTGCTGCGTGATTTAGAGAGGGTGTGAGGGGAAAGAGAAAGTGAGATGGTGTCTATGTGTGTGCGCTTACGCACACGTGGGTCCTTGTGTGTGCACGAATGTGTATGTAAGAATGTGTGTCCCCGTCTCATTCTTCTGCTTCTGTTTCCCCTCCGGATCTCATGTATAATGTATGAACCCCTCATGAATATGCTAATTAGTCGACGTGCAGGGAGAGGTGAGAGGGCTTCCCCTGTTCTATTCTTACATTCGTCTGATGAGAGAGGGAAAGAGGGAGCGGGATGGAGGAGAGGTAGCTGGGGGTGAAAATAAGGGAGTTTGCACTGCTGTAGAGGAGACGGAAGAAGTGGAAAAAGGAAAAAGACGAAGGCCAGAGAAGGAAAATACTGGAAGAAAAGTGTGGAAATACATTTATTAAATCCCCGGCGTTCAACAAATAGGTATTGTGGCAATATGGACGGTGGCAAGCCCATGTTGCGCTATATTGTGTTGGAAACAAATGAATCACCCATGCTGAGGGGACGTGGAAAGGTGAGATTGGAAGAGGCAGTGAGAGAAATGTGGAGATGAGAGGAGGGGAAAGAAAGAAATAGTCATTGTTCCATCAGTATTTCAGTCGTGTTTTTGTCTCTGACGAGACAGGTAGGCAAATAGGACTGTTATTCCAGTTTCAATTGCTTCACCCATAAATAGACGATAGGTGCCAAGTTTCTGACGAGACAGAAAAAAGCACCCTTCTGGATATCATTTTAGACAAAGTCAAAAAGAGGATGATGCAAGCTCCGAGTGCTAATCAGATAAATTGCAGAGAAAGAGAGGCAGTAGGTAGAGAGATTAATCCAATAGCTGACAAACTAGCAAACTAAACATCAAAAGCTTCATCTTCAAAGTTGTGTAACATGAAAAACATTCTAAACCACATCAAAGCCTTCACAGACTGCTGAGGGAAGATCTCACTCTCCTTTCTTCTCTTTTTCTTGAACTCTGTCAGTCTATGAGCTTCTTCCCCTGTTCTACTGTCTCCCCTCTGGAGTTCAACCACGAGGACCGAGTCTCGTGTGAAATAGTGCATGACACGCAATACATGTGTTCGTACATGCATGCCTATGTGCATATGCTGTTTGGATGGATGCATACAGTTAGCTGAGTGTCTGTCTGTGTGTGTGTGTGTGTGTGTGTGTGTGTGTGTGTGTGTGTGTGTGTGTGTGTGTGTGTGTGTGT
>JAOWBL010000008.1:14221746-14234017 GCA_028564865.1 Zenarchopterus dispar
GGATGGATGGATGGATGGATGGATGGATGGATGGATGGATGGATGGATGGATGGATGGATGGATGGATGGAAGTAGAAAAATATAATTCAAATGAAACAATAAAATGAATTTACATGAAAAAGTTGAGCACATGTTCTGAGGGAGTTTTGAATAATTTTAGATAAAAAAAGCTAAATTGTAATTCTCCTGTGACCGTGGTTCAGGTCAATCTGCTGTGAACCCCTAAAAAATAACCTTAGCGGTCAAGGGTTTCCATCCACCCCCTAACCTTGGCCTTTAAACATCTTCTCTGTAGCTTCGGGGCAGGTTAGTGACATCTCCATCCTTGCAATTTCTCTGAAGACAGATGAACTCACACACACAGTCACATACACATGTACAGACACATACTCATGTTTGCATAATTGTACTTGTGAAAACCTTCACAGGCTAACCTTTAACCAACCTCCACCCACGGGTCCACACTCACAACTGTAAGGCCTCACTTCCACCAGAGCACACACATGGACATTACAGTACATTGCTGTACTGGTCAAAGGACCAATGTTCGGACTGTCTTGTACTTCTGACCTCGACTTTGTGGCATAAATGGCATCAGACTTGCTCCCCAATGTTTCTCCAGTACAGTCACTTTCCAAAACATCTACTGGTACAAATTACCCATCTGATTATTTAAGTTATAGAACCAGTCGAAAACTGAAGTTGTGGTCAGGAGTGGGTTAACCACAGTGACTACAAAGGAAATAGGCAGAGCTTACCTGTCTTTCAATATTAAAGTTACAAATGGGGCTGTGGTTCAGGAGGCAGCCTTACTGCACAAATAGTTGAGGCAGATGGCTGTCCTCCCTGAGTTTTGTATGGTGGAGATGTCTTCCTCTTAAATAAGTTTTTAGTTGTTGTTTTTTTATTTATTTATTTGAATTGTCTCCTGCTTCCTTACACATGCTCAGGATGAGGAAATTAATCAGTGAAAATTTACCGCAGCATATTGCTTTCCTTTATGAGGTTACTTTTTAAGAGCTGGCATTGTATGAATACTATTTTACTGAATTGGTCTGAAAATGAATGGACGGGATGAAAAATGAATAATAACAAATTGGATTTAATTAGATATTTCAATTATATATCCAGCCTTGAATTAAATTTTGTTTTTTTTTCTGTGAAGTGTCCTGAGATGACTGGTGTCTTGTACTGGCATTACACAAATAAACTGAATTGAATTGAACTCAACAGAACAATCATCTACCAAGCACAAAGTCGGTTGTGTGAACCCGTCACAGTGTAAAAGTGTCCTTGGGCGAGGTGCTGAACATCTTCATGTTGTGCATATGATAGAGAAAAAGAGTATGCACTGAAAAGGGCAAACCATATGGAATAATGACCCATTCACCCGGGATTAAAATTATCTGGGGATTTGCAGTCATTTGTAATAATCACAGAGGATGTCTGTTTTTTTAACGTCTGTGATTTATAAAGTAAAAGTTCCACAATAAACTACCTACTGTACTTCAACCAACACCAAGGTCATGAGATAATTTCAATCCCATCAGAATATACACGTCAGTGATTAGATGATAGATCTTTAAAGAAAAATTCCTCTTTCCCATCGCAATTGTGGCAATTGTGGTGCATAGTGTGATATTATATTACAACTTCAGCTTATATCCAGCCCATGTCGTGTAATAATCTAATATTTTTAGATGATAAACTTATAGAAATGAATCAACATCCAAGCAGCTGGATGCTGCTGTGACTACAGTCCATGGGATTGTAGTCAAAACCTCCCTGGACATGGAAAAGTGATGACAAATTGAAGAGATACATATTGAAAAGGGTTACCCAAGAGCCCAGAACAACTTCCAAACAGATTCAAGGTGAACTTCAAGGTCAGAATACATGGGTGTCAGATTCCACCATCCATCACTGGTTGAGCCAAAGAGAACGTAATAGAAGGGCTCACTGTTTAAAGCAAACCATCAAATACAGACTGGAATTTGTCAAAAGTTATACTGAAAAGCCACAAGCTCTTTGGAAAATGTTCTTTGGGCAGGTGAGATCATCGGAGTAATTTCCACTGGGGATTTGGGGCAGCATGACCTCCCAACTTTTTAAAATTACAACCGTGACCACCCCCACTTTTAAGTTCATTTATACATTTGTAACCACAAGTCATAATCGCCACCCAGATACAGGACAGAGTGGGCCAGACTACCCGAGTGAACGGAGTTGTGTGCATTTAAGCGGGTGCTCCTAATATATCGGAACAAATATCTGAAGCTACTTTGTCACTGAATACTGGCATGGCGTTAGTTGGTGACATTGGTTTTAGGTTGGATATTTGACAGACATTCACTATGTATTCTCGAAGGTCTCATTTAGGGACCGCCAATAAAATCTACCAACTGAATGGAGTGATGCCAATTTTGATTTTCAATAGCCTGGAGGCTATTAAAACTATTGAAACACATCATTTCCTTGTGCTGGTTGTGATGTCACTCTAAATTCAAGCCAAATTCTTGTGCTAAAGGAATCAAAACATTTTTTGAATTGGAGGACTCTTTTAAATTTCTAGAATATTTTTTGTATGGGGAAAAAAATGTTTGTCATTGATTTCTACAATAGTTTTTCCAATAGCCTTCTAACCATATGACCTTAACATTTCAAATTTATGCTGAATTGTCAGGCTCAAATAGAAGGATGACACACCTCTTTATTTTCTATTTGAAGACTTTTTTATATTACATATAATTTTCAATTTTCATATTAAAAAAATAAGCGCTGACAGTTTTTCTTAAGCTTTTCTGTATGAATTCTGTCCTGGTTAATAGAAACAAAGGGGAGACAAAAGCAGAAACTCTGACCTGCAGTATCGAGGTGATTTTGATTTGTTAACAGTGAAAGTAAGAAGTTAACATAAGAAGCGAACACAGAACTGATGAAAATATAAAGTTGAATTAAAGAAAAAATAGGCCTATACTAACAACATTTCAAACATGGGTTATGCCTCCTGTTTCCCTTCAACACTGATGCTTTTGTGTTTTCTTTAATGTCAGAAGACAGACGAGGAGAAGCTGGATCAAAACAAGAAGCAGAAGCAAAGTTACATTAAGACTTTCATCCACAAAGTTATAGAAATATATGGAATAAACAGTGGAACTGGTGCATTATTTCAAAACTGATCCCACATAAAATGCAAATAAATTGTTAAGATTTCTAATTTCATAAACTGATTCCCTCAAGTCTTGGTCGATTGTCCTATTATTTAATAATACAGACTACAGGACAACTTTTTCCCATAAATATTTTAGAACCATGCTCTCTGGTAGAATATATGAATATGTCCAGCTTAATTATTTACTTGATTTTGAGTCGCTACAGTCCCAATGTATGCAGAAATGGAGGAAATTAAGTCACTTTTTTTCTCTTCCGGAGGACCCGCATTTCTCCGTTGCGTGTCCCCATAACTTATCAAATCAAAGTTACGTCCATGAGTGAGACAAATCTGGAGCTTTTTTACAAGTCACTTCAGCTCTATGTCCAGAAAAGAAGACTGGAGATACTGATAAGAGGCTCAGTTATGTACTGGAGCTGCTTTGCTGCATCTGGCACAGGGCGTCTTGAATCTGTGCAGGGTACAATAAAATCTCAAGACTATCAACTCATTTTGGAGTGATTTCATCAATCAATCAATAATCTTTATTTGTCATATATATCTCACAAAACACATCAAAATTTGTCCTCTGCTTTTAACCCATTACTAGGAGCAGTGGGCAGCAGTGCTGCAGGACCCCGGGGTTAAGGGCCTTGCTCAGGGGCCACAGTGGCTCACCTCTGTTACCACCTAGGGAGTGGGTGTGGAGAACCTGGATCCTCCACGCCCAAGCCACCAGGCTACCACTCCCCATGTTCTGCCCAAAGTCAGAAAGCTTGGTCTCAGTAGCAAGTCATGAGCCCTTCAACAGGATAATGACCCGAAACACACAACTAAAAACACCAAAGAATGGCTAAGAATAAAATACTAGATTATTCTGAAAAGGTCCTCTATGAGAACTGATCTAAACCCTAGTGATCGTCTGTGGAAAGCATTAAAACATGCAGTCTGAAGAAAAAACCCTTCAAACTTGAGACAGCTAGAGCAGTCAACTCATGAGGAATGGACCAATATATCCATCTGAAGTTTCAGAAGTCTCACTGAGCGTTACTGGTATTGTTTGATTGCAGTGATTGCCTCAAAAGGTTATGAAATAAAATATTATGTTGAGTCCCATCATGTTTTTCAGACCACTTCCATTATTATGTTTTTTTTAATGTCTGTGTTGAATCACAATTCAAAAGCAGCCTCTGATTTTCATTAGTCACCACTTAGTAAATTATTTATTATTATTTTGTTGTGTATTTCAAGTTATTTAAGTGACCATTGTGGGTTTTTCTTTCTTTAGTGGAAGTACAGCAACAAATTTGTCTAAGTGTGTAAACACAGAACATTATTGAACATCACTCTCATAACCATGCACTTTTGCCCCTTTCCACTCTGACTTGAACCTACACACTGACCGAATAGGCGGATCATGTCCACTGGACCATCCCTGATATACATAGAGTGCAGTGGGGCATACGCATGCCAACACAGCGTCTGCGTGCAATCTTGATCTTGATTCACTCAAGCAGACAGACGGAGGATATAAGGAGGAGAGGAGCAGAGAGGGTGAAGCTGGTTGAGGCGAGGCCACAACAGAGATAATCTATATTTTATAGACTTCTCAATTAGTGTCAGCATTCAAGGGTGGGAAGTTGGGGGAGTCACTCCCTCCCTTGGTCTGTTGTCTGTTCATGCTTGCCCTGTACCATTGACCCCTTATGTTTCCCTCCCCCTCCTTCTCTGTACACAATGGGATGTCTGATTTAGCTTGACCTCAGGCCTATCCAGATCCTAATGAATATGATGCCTTTGAGAATTCTTGACAGTGGTTTGATCAAATGTAATCTCTTAAATGTCATAGGGAAAATGTAAGAAAGGGAAAAATGAATAAAGATTCTAAAGGAGGGCATCTTTAACAGTTTTAGTTTACATTGGTATTGGTTTTGTCATCAAACATATTAAAAAAATAATAATCACAGATTTGCCTTTCAGCATGTCCTAAAATCTAATCATTTATCAGTGTAAAGGACATTTCACATTTTGAGGAATGTGAATTAAAAAATAAAAACAAATCTAACAATAATCTCATTCTTTTATTAGGTAATGTATAGCCCCGCTGAAGTCTGACATTATTTCTATGGCTGGCTTTTGATGGACTAACAGTTTCAGCTTTGGGCTACATTGATACAGTCAAGTACTGTTACAGTAAGGTTAATAGCTTTTTATGATTATAAATCCAAGCATCCCCAGATGATATTCATATTAAAAAGTAATCAAAATCTTCTACAAAAACATGTCACCTGCTGAAAATTGTCTTGTGACCTGCAGTCTGATTAGCGTGATTTACATCAGAAGAAATGCAAAAGCATCCCAAATGATAATGTACCTGGTTGAATGCTGTATATGTTACATACAGTAATAAGGAAAGTAACCCCTATTTTAATCTTATTTATTTAGTTTGTAAAAACATAATTAAAACCACCTGATCAGTTGTCTTGAATGCTTTTCACTTGTGAATACTCTTTCTCACCTTGGAACGTTTAACTCTAATTGGAAATTTTTTGATCACCTCTTCCTGACTGATGTGCAGTAAGAGTTGCATCTCATTACTTGTGTTTTTCCCACTTGGCATTGTGTTAATACACAAGTAAATTCTTCACAATAAGAAAATGCCGAAACATCTGCTTTTATAGATATATACCTGTTAATGATCACTTTATCAAGGTCTAATGATGAGCAGCTCACAACTGGAACATAGCCTTTTAAATCCTATGGAACCAGTAAGGGGGTACTTAGTATGTCGATATATGCATATATATACACATACACACACACACACACACACACACACACAGGTGTGTGTGTGTGTGTTATTGTGTGTGTATAGTTTAAATAAATAATGCTATGGTGAAAAAAGGTGTATGTTGTTGTGCTTATAATTTTGTATTTAGATAATATTACGATCCCCTGTGGAAGTGCGGGGCAGATCTATCTGTGCTCATTATTTGAAACATATTTTCTAAACCCTGATCGGGCTGGTTGCTTCCCGTCATAGAATAATTCCTGTTTCTCAGCTTCCAGGTTACAGAGATAAAGAAGCAGAAAAGCTGTCTGTAAGCAGAGCTACAGGATAAGATGAAAGTTGATAGTTCAGAAACCTAAACTACCCTGTATACATTCCTATTTCATTATCCATATTTACTTTCTGTCTGCAGTCTGTGATGTAGCATCTTCAATGCAAGATACACACAATGTGGTTTCAAACCTTATTGACACTACATTACCCTGTCTGCTGGATTTAGCTCCTGTATATTATCAGTTATGGGCGATTATAGTAGCGAGCTCGACAGGCTCCCCTTTCGGTTCACCATGTAGAGCGACATAATATCCCCCAACATTAAACATTTTCTTCTGACTTATACTTGGATCCAGCTGACTATTTAACTGTACAAACAACAGGAATACAGAAACCTGGAAAAGGTCTTTAAAGTCCATATTTTCATAGTTCATTTCAGAGTAATTCAGCTGTTGTTTTTTTTTTTTAACTATTGAATCCCTACTTCTAAAATGATTCAAGAAATAAACATTATACAATAAATTTGTGATCGCTAAAGGCATGTAGGTGTGATAAATGCACAAAAGGAGAAATAACAAAAGAAGTAAAGAGAGATTTAGGACAACCTCGGAGTTTTTGAGACTCTATAAATGATGTACAGAAACAGCAAACCCATTTTTCTTTAAGCATTTGGACAACATACATGCAAGCTTTTAGTTGTACGATCTCCACAGTGAAAATCTATCTTTAGTACTTTCCTTCTCTTTCTACACTATCTGGAATCTCCAACTGTCGTGGAAATCCTTCTCCTGTGCTCCCCTGTGGTTCTTCTAACCAGGGAATAAAGAAGTAGAAAATAAAGGAGAGACCAGGATGTCTCGGCTGAAGTGGCAAATAACAAAAAGTGCGAGCGGATGAGACTCCGTTAGAGAATTAAAACAGATGCAACCAACCAAAGCACAGCTGTCATAAATGAGCAAGACAAATTAAGGTTTGGTCAAAAGGAGAGAATGGCTGCATTTACATGCATGAAAGAAACCCAATTACTCAATAATTTTTATTATCAGCACAAGCCCAAATGTTAAAAGTTTATTGTTTAAGTAATGGGAAACATTATTTTAACTTTTCAGTTTTGTCACACTTCTCAGATTTGGTCCAAGGGCACCACAATGAGTAATGACGTCTCTTTTAGGTCTTTGTCATAAATAAGCACATGTTCAGCACTGCTGAAACACATGTACGCTCTAGTTCTCAAGTTACCCCAGAAGAAGACTAACAGCGTTACCTATTTTTGTCCTCATATTTCATCCTAGCTTAGCAAAGCAGAATTTTTATGACATGCCATTTAAGATACTCAGGTGACTTCGCAAAACAGGGAATATCCAAGTTTGTTCACTGACAGGTTGAGGCCAAATAGTTTGTGAAGGGAAAGTTAAACATTCTGGGTGTGAAGCACCATATAGGATTTGCTGTGTGGCCCACTTGGTAGCAAATGGGAGTCAAAGGTCAAACTGAAAGGTCAATAGTTATTAGTCCTCCTGGGAAGCTCACAGTACACATATGGCCTTGTGCTCATTCATTAATTTTTTTTCCCTCCTATCTCTTGAACACACAACTTACTGTGACCTTGAAAACGTCTGCTGCATTTCTTGTCATTTTTTTTCTTTTATCGTCACAATCCTCCTCAACATCACTGAGCAATTACTGTCGTAGAAAACACAAAAATTAAGGACTCTCACTTTCTGCCAAATAAAGAGACTCTGTGCTCAGAGGTGCATCAGTGTGAAAGTGTGGGTGGATGGCAGTGAACCTTAGCTCAGGGCCTCTTCCTTTTTTCTTGATGCATTAGGAGGCTAACAGAATTGTCCTGGGTGGCCACTTTGGGGTTTGTCTTGGGCTAAGATTACAATAAACAGCGAAAGATGGCAGAAGGCAAAGTTGGAAAGGATATGTGTGTCCAAGGGCATGTCCAAGTTTGTGCTTAGGGGCATATGCATGCAAATTTTACTCTAAGGATGGGACTCATCCACACGTTATTCACTTAATTAAAACTCCTTTATATTTTTGTAGCTGTGATTTTTATTTCTTTGGACTGTGGTACAGCATTAATTGCAAAATTTATAAAATTATAGTAAACAATGGCATATCTGTAGGAAACACATGCAGATATTTGGGAAGCCTTACAAAAGTCATGATAACAGTTCATTTTACTTTTTTTTTATTTCTGCACAATGCCCTTCATTAGTCCACCATAACACTGAACAACAACAGCGTCCATGACAGGAATATATGATGTAATCCAGTGCTCTGCGAAAAGAACTTTATTGCTTGTCTGTAGTTTCCTACAAAAAAAAAAAAAAGAAAGAAAGAAACCCACAAAGAAGTGAGAAGGCTTTTTGGGGGGAAATGATGAAGGAAAACATCAGATTTCAGCGTGAGCGCTTCATCCTATTTGTGAAATATTGTAGCGGTAGTATCAAGTTATGGATCTGCTTTGCTGCACTTGTGCTCTGACTTTTTGCTACAACTGATGGAACAACAAATTCTGTATCATTTGTCCACAAACTGAATCTCAAGAAAAATGGACCATTTAGCAAAACACTGACACTAATATGAACAATGACCCCTAAAATTTGTTTAAATCACTTTTATATGAAAGAGTGATTTAAGCAAAAATAAATAAAATTAAAAGTTCTGATCTAATTACCTGCCAATGCTGTGGAAGGGTCTGTGTTGACCAGTTTTTGCCAGTATTTGTGAGGAAACCCTTCAACATCACTGGGAAGAAACTTTATGGACTAAACTTTTGTTGCTGCTGTTGTTTTTAATCCATTCGTCCATACATCCATTATGTATACCTGATTATTTTTATTTAGGGTCACAGGAATGTGCTAGAGCCTGTCCAAAGCTCTCTTCTGGTGGAAGGCAGGGTTAAACCTAGCCCTGCTCTTTTTTTGTAACATAATGAATTCTTTAACAACTTAAACAGCATTTATATAAAACGTGGGCAATTTGGCAATTTGGGCAATCTTACTATCTTACTTTCATCACAAACATTCCCACCTTTTTGATATCTATTCTTTTTTATCATCTGACCACCTACTTCACTCCTTATCTTTTATTTATTTATTTATTTATTTATTTATTTTTTAAAGTTTTGTCTAAATTCACAGGTTTTAGAGGTGATTGGTAAAATCATATTACTTTTAAGTGAGGGTGGCAAAACTACAAAGATAAGTTATAATAAACTATCATTTAGGCATTGAAACATTTTGTTACACTGGTTTTAACTGAACTTTTGTCACAGAAAGAAAAGACCATCCACTACCTTTAGTTCGTCAAACCAAGAGCAATTGAGGGTGACCTAAGTGTAGATCTGTTGTTCCTAGAGGCAATGTGGTGGTATGGGTCTACGTTCAGTCCTGATTTGAAGCCAGATTTGAAGCCAGATTTACAACAAGTATGTAGATATAGGGGTTGGGGGGGTTTGCTGTGAGGCAGTAAGAGCGCTGATCTGAGAGCAGTCTCGGAGGCCAGCTGAAGAGAACTGCAGCTCTGGCCTCTGGTGAGTAGTGAGAAATTAATTAAGAGTGAAACAGCAGCAGGAGGGAAGATAGAAAGGGGTGGGGGGCCAGCAGTGGGACCGAGGAAGAGAATGAGCATGAGAGACAGTGAGAAAAAGAAAGAAAGAAGGGGGCCTCCAGGAGTGGGCCTCCTGGAGGATCAAGACTATTATTGCTATTATCACTGTGTAATTTTCCCTACTTGGCGTCCCCCTCTCCTCCTCCTTATTCCATCTTCCTCTCCTTATTCTTTCCCTATTGAGTTATTTTCTTCTTGTCCCTCATGTCTTTCTCTCATATTTGTCCTCTGCATTTCTCAGTCTGTCTCCCTCTTCTTCTCTTCATTCTGGCCTTCAGAGAGAGGACAGGCTGCTAGCTAGCGGGTGCTGTAGACGAGGGAGAGCAAGCCAGAGCCTAATGAGATGTCTATCGCCTCCGTCTAGACCGGACTGCTCCTCTCGGCAAAGAAACACCACCACCACGCTGCTCTGCACTATACATTATATCCTATCTGCCCGAATGCTGCTGCTGCTGCTCGGGGGACACCGAAAGGCAAGGTTTGTGTGTATGTGTGGAGAGCATGTGACTGGAGGGTGTGTATGAGACAGTGTGTCTAGGAGGCGTGTGGAGGCAGTGTGTGAAGGTAATGGCATGGCCATGTGCATGTATGTGTGTGTGAGTGTGTCTCAGCCTTACAGAGGCATAATCGTATTTTGTGCATTTGTCTTTTTTGTGTATATCGCGCACATTTCTAAGTGACAGAGTCTGCAACTGTCAGTGTACTATCTCTATAATTTGAGCGTGTGAGAAACTGGCCCTTGGGTAGAAAATATTATGATGGATGCCCTCACACACACCCTCCTGAGATTACCTCCGCGAGCTTTACTCTCACAGGCTCCACCATCACACACAATCTGCTTGCAGACGCCCTCTTGTATTTCGTGATGGGCAGGCCCATGGCAGAGCTCCACTACAGGGCCTCTTCCAACACCAGTGGGGACCCTGTTGTTGTGGGAAGACCTCTCCACTGGCAAAGTCACCAGAAGTGCTCAGTTGCACATCAATCCTAGCATCCATCACATTTTTTTTTTTTTTTACCAAAGCCCACCAGTCTGATATAATATTTACCAACTAGAAAACATCCTGAAATTGAGTGCACCAAGGACTCGTCTACCTCTGATCTCTTGTTTTAATTATGGAACACTGACACAAGGTGGTTCAATCAGTCTTCAGGCAGAGCATTTGCTTTAGATCAGCATGAAGTAGGAGGAGAAGGATCATTCACAAGACAGCAGGTACAGGAAGGACTAATGAAGGTGATTATTTTGTAATGACCACTTAATGGCCCAACTCACTTGAGTCACACAACAGCACTATGAATGTGCCTAAAAATGAAATCATTGTTGAGAAATTTTGCACATATGTCAAAGTACAACAGTGTGTGTGTGTGTGTGTGTGTGTGTGTGTGTGTGTGTGTGTGTGTGTGTGTGTGTGTGTGTTTGGTTGGGGGTGGGGGGCTGGGGGGGTCACTGTTCTAGTGTACAGTATTTTAAACTCTAACACAATAAGAAACAACTATTTTCTGTGTGAAAATATAGCAATGCAACTGATGTGCTTATCAGAGCATGCAGTCCCTCTCCCTCTGTGTGCCTCATATTTCCTGCTTAGTTTACAGTAGTCTAGCTGGCAGTGTGTGAGCAAAGACAAACATTTATGCACGAATGTGCACTTGTATCCCTTTAGGAGCCGGTGAAGTTCTAGGTTCTCCTCCTCTGACCCAAGCCCCACGTTGAAAACTAAAGAGATTCCAACTGTGTCCAAATTTGACTTCATTTTATCCCAGACAGAGAAATTCAAGAGCTGTTTAAAAGCCTGCATCTATCCTGCCTATTATCTGGAGCCACTTGGAGACTCTACATTCAAGCTACTTCCAAAGAGAGAGCATGGTATGGATGATGTCACCTTAAGGAAGAGGCACTCAAAGGTTGATCCATGAAGGAAGAGGGAGAACAGAGATTCTCTGTATATGTACTTGACTCTGCTTATTCTCATGGCCTTGTAAAATCTCATCGGTCACAGTCAGCTACCGTTCCAATTTGAAGTCCTCATCTAGTCAAATACAGTTGAAATCCCCATATGTGTTTTTGCTCTTTTCATTTTTTAATCAAGAATACAACAAATGGAGAACTGATCTATACTTGTAAATGCTAAGTGCCCCAGAATGCAATTTGCAGCCAAAGTAAATGTACAAATGTAAGTTAAAACTTTGAAATATCACAGTTTTTATGCAGCGGGAAGTAGTTTTAAGATGTTTTGGTGCATTGCTGTTATTCTTCTTGCTTCAAATGTGGTTGGTTTACAAAAAAAAAAAAAAAAGCTAATTTAAAAATTTCCATTGACATTTTCTGGGACGTATGCAAGCTGAGCTGTGAAGCCATTGGGTACATTGCCATTCCAAAAGCAGAAAGATCAAATCTGATCCTCTCTTCTTCAAAAGTTAGCACTCACCAGTC
>JAOWBL010000008.1:14242245-14264428 GCA_028564865.1 Zenarchopterus dispar
GGGGGTCTGCTGGAGCCTATCCCAGCCCGTCTCAGGCGAGAGGCAGGGGTACACCCTGGACAGGTCGCCAGTCTAATTCTAAGCATACCATATAAAATTCATAAATAAAATACAAAAAAAGTCTCATCATGGCAGATTTTCTTATGACTCAAAAATATTGGGTTACATTGTTAATTTTAGAAGCCCTTAAACATTTCATGGCTATAGTGTCCTATTTTACTTATTTTAACATCACATTTATGCTTTCTGTTGTCCTCATTTATTATCTAACTTGGGCCAGAACATGATGCTGCTGAAACCTGAAGGTTTGGCTTTAAAATTCAAAATGTCAGCTGAGCCTGCAGTGAGACTGTGCTTTTTGAAACTTCGTCTGAGATCTTTTTTAATATGGAGCTCATGTAGTGGATGATCTTTGAAATCTTCATGACAAAGCCACATTTTTTCCATGGGTTTCTTCCTCATCCCAACAACCTTGCAACCTGTGTGCTCACACATTCACACCTTAGCTTTCATACTTTTCCTTATGAAAGCCAACATATTTTTGTGTATCTTTAGAGGATTGTCATATCTTAAAATACTGGCATAGATCACTTATGACACATGTTTTACCACTTTTAAATTATCTGAATTCCATATTTCAGCTTAACCAAAAAGTGAGATGTGCTGAATCCCCATAAGCACTCAAGGACATGCGTACCCTGGGGTCTTGCCTGGGTGGGTCTGTCTGTTAACAGTTAGCAGTGTCCCCAGTCAGCTTTTAGCTCCAAGGGCAGTCTCCACAGCAATATCACTAGAGCAAGTAAGAAACGACCTGCTCCCAGATGCTTGAGTGGATGAATAATGACATTGTAACACAGTTTCTCTCTGCCTCTCTGATAATGAGGAGCAGAAGAGCAGAACCTCCCCAAGGCAACGCACCTGGACTGGACTGCCTTCCTGTTTGGCCCAACCTCGATGTCTCTCAGGAGATGCAAAGAAGAATTACACTTTGGCCTCATGCCAGGTTCTCAGTTACACTCAATCACACTCAGTTTGGTCTAATTGTGAAATTAAGAAATGCTTCATAATGTCACCCAACCGTGTTTGAGCACATCAACCCTCCTAAACAAATGAAACACCATTTGAATGTGTGTGTGTGTGTGTGTGTATCAGACATCTTTAGATATATAGGTATATAAGCCGCCTGGGTTCCTCTCTCGACACCTTTATTCTTCTCTTTCTCTCTACGTCTCGCTCTTTTTCCCAGCAGAGAAGCTTCGCCAAGTGGAGTCAATTAAAACTGTACATCTAAGTGCGAAATATCTGTTTGAGTGTGTGCGTCCTCGTGTATGGTTTCATAACTGTGCCGTGCACTTCTTTGTGTGAATGTGTGGTATTTTCAAATGTGTGTGCGCAAAGATTTTGTGTGGTGTCTGTTGATGTGTATGTGTAGAGGCGGGGACTCCCCAGGGGCCTGGCAGTATGGCGCTGTAATGCTGCACACTCCTCCTGTGAAAATGCCTCCAATGGGACCAGGACAGCTGTGGCCAACCTATACTGATTCGTAGGCCATAACAAGCCTTATGACACACACCCACATGCAGACACACACACACACACACTACTCCAATCCAGGCAACTCTGTCTGGCTTAGTGTTAGTCTCCTTTTGTCTGTCTGTAAGGAAGTATTTGTCTCTCACACACACAAGCATTTATTCAGTCTCAAGTTGCTTCTCACAGATTCTCTATCACTTTTCTATTTGTATTTGATGGCACTTTTTTCCTCCATTTTTCCTTTGTTGCACCCATTTCTTCAGCCTCCCATGAAGCAATATGGTTGCCGATCACTGGACAGCCTACAGAGATTGTGAATTCTTGTTGTATTAACAGAAATGGGACACTAGAGACATTTTTTTCTTTAAATTTCATTTATTTAACAGTCACCAGATGATGAGATACATTCTCTTAAAAAAAGAAATAGACAACAAAACCGATAATCTTGAGATTTTTAAAAACTATTGTACATTTTTTTTTTAATATATAGATTTTGTACAAAATAAAAGTCAGTAAAACGGGCAAAGGGAGAGTGACATCTTAAAAAACAAAAAACGAGGGAAAGGGACAGGAGTTGTACAACTATCACATTTAGGAATGACAAAGACCAGTCTCTTTCATAAATAAATATAGGAAAATTAGACATCATATATAGCTCTCTTTCCGATAGCAGGGGATTGGTAAAGTCTGTAGCATAGAATATAACATAACTGCTTTGTGAAGCCTGGATGCTTATAAAATTACACACATTTCCACACTGAAATTAACTGAAACCTGTGCGGCTAAAGGCCTTGAAATAAAGGTATTTACCTCAATAATGGCTCTGATAGTCTGCGCCGTGCTTGACCTTTGGCTGTAAGAATAACCCCCACTCCACCTGCTACGCCTCCCCCTTCTCCCCACATTTTCTTTGTGCGGTACACACCGGAGAGTGAAGAGTCTCCTTGAGGGAACCAGAGAACAGGGGTGTCTTCTTCTTTTTTTTCCTCTCTCAAGGCCAGTAAGAAACAAGCTGCAGACTGCCCCCCTACTCACAAACACAGAAACAACTGAGCAGAGCACATATGGGAGTGGTGCACGCCATTGGAGCTTAGGAAGGTCATACTGCACTATACCAACATCGTTGAATTCAATGCGTACACTATGGATATTTCAGTCCTGTTCTCATTGATTCTTAGAATTTCAACAATACAACAACAACTACTAGACAACAGAATAAACACACAAAAAAGCAGATGCGGATGGCTTTGTGGAATTACATCCCTGTTTGATGTAGACTCATACCACTCAGGTTGGCTGCTTGTTTTCTCCTTAACTCTCTCCTTTTGCACCTGTTTCAGTATTTGAAGCTCAGAGTGTAAGCACTGAAAATATGGGAACATAACACAGATAATGGAGATGATTTACAATATGGGTACACTACCTGTTTTCAGACACACACATTCAGATAGCATGGACACAAAGGTTGATGAATAATCCCAGTATAACCAGAGGCTTTTGTTCTATCCTTGTCTCTGTCTTTCCTTCTTTTCTTTTCTTTTGTTTGAAACCTTCTGAGCAGACAAGTAGGCAATGACATTGGCCCTTCTCAGAGCAGGAAGGCAAGCAGATTGACTTGGTGTTAATCACCTTTTTGTCTCACTGCTTTTGGCCCATTACATTGAGGAGGTAAGCGGTGGCCCAGACAGCAGGGGTGAGAGAATGGAGGACAGCACGTTAGACTCTCAATGATGACACATTGCTCCTGTATCACTTTGGAGATTAAAAGCAAGATGCTGAATTTCAATCAAGCCACATTAATGGTTTGGTGTGAGGAATGGTCACTTTGTCTCTAGTTGTAGGCAGAAAGAGGAAGAGACACACTGGCATGTGAGGCCCAAGTGAAACAAGGTGATATGACATCTTAATTCACCAAATTAAGAGCTGGCCACTAATGACAGTATTTATTTAATGGCATGACAATATTCTCTAACCAGTGAGAAAGGGGCATTACAAAATGTTACATCCAAGAGAAAAGTCAAAGCACCAAGGACCAGATGCAGGAAGTTGTAAATAACAGAGCTGCTGAAAAATAATTAATTGGAACTCATGAATATGCAAATGTATTCTTTATTAAATTGTATAATGGAGTTCAATTTAAATATATTGTGCAAATGCAATATAATGTGTCAAATACAGGTTAATCTGTTGAATTATTTTGGAAATTTGGTTTGAAGTTTTGTTAAATCAGTAGGAGGTAAGGGTTTACCCCAACACTTCTCCCCACCACTACAGACATCATAGAAAAAAGTCGATCCAATTTTATGATACTTTTATTAGACAAGCTCTCGATTTCCCTAATTGTTCCTGCCAAATGCTTTAGCCACCTCACAAAACATGCCAAGGTCTGCTTGTGCTGCTCTGTGAAGGCATTGCGCTGTGAGATGTAACTCACTTGCAATAAAGTGCATTCAAAGTTCATTTCTCATGGTAGATGAGAAGCGATGTTGGGCAAGCACAGCTGAGAGATTGTCATCACAGTACAGCTGATATGAGGAAAAAAAACTTAAGCCAATATGAACTCGGTCTCGAGAAGAGAGGGAAACAAAAAGAGGGAGAGTGACAGAGAACGCTTCAAGACAATAGAAAGATATGGGAGCGTTGGTCCTATAGTCTTCGTGTCAAGTCAGGAATGTCACAGTTGAGCACAGTGCTTCATGGGTAGGGTAGTCCTGTCTGAGAATGTATGCTGCGTTGCCTTTGACTTCAGCCAGGCACCCAGCTCTGGTTGCTATGGGCTTGTTGTGGACCATTGAGACTGCTCATTCCCATCCCCATTCCCATAGTCACACCCATTCCCATACCCATGCCAATGCCCACTCCCTGGGCAAGAGAGCAGTCAAAATTAAAGTCCATCTCTTCGCCAGAGTCCATAATGTCGTGAAGGAGAATGGACTCTACATCACAGTCCAAACTACCTTGGAACATGTCAATGTCCAGGTCAGCTGGTAGTCTCTCATGTGAGTGATGTTGGTGATAGCCATGGTAGTTACCACCAGCACTACTATTACTCATCCCTTGGACATGGTGGTACAGTCCGTTAGTCATGCCTTGGTGTTGTGAGTCAGGGTAATGGTTGTGACGCGAGTATGGAGTGGTGGCAACATGGCAGGAATCCTGAGGCATGCCAAGCATACCTGCCGGGTTTGGGGGGAGGGTAGTCGAAGCAGGGAGGTGTGCATGTGACGGGGGGCTATACAAGTAGGGAGCTTTGTGACTGTAAGTCTGTAACTGACTGCCGTTTCCATGTGGAGCCAGGGCTGCAGCACGTGGGGGTGTATGATTATGGCTCCGACTCAGGCTGTGACCATTGTGGCCTAGGCTGTGAGGTGAGTTGTGGTTGGTTACATTATTGTGATTATGATTGGCAGTATGGCTGTGAGTTCTGTTATGGCTATGAGGTCCATTGTGGCTGTGGTCATTGTGGTTGACAGGGTGGTGGCTGTGATGGTTAGATCCTATTCCGTTACTGGCTTGACCCATCAAAGCATGACCTTCTCGCTCTTGTCCCAGCATCATGTCCTTGGAACAGTACTGTTGCCCAGCAGAACCACCTGTTAGGAGGCTCTGCAGTGCGTTTGTACTTGAGTATGCCCGCATTGTTCCAGAAAAAGTGGCTGGCTTGTTCTCCTGAATGGTCTGCATGGGCGAATGGTGACGAAGCATGCCCATACCTGTCACACCGTATACACCTGTACCATAGGAGCCCTGTCCCTTCATTCCAGAACTGTAGTGATACACAGAGGTTTGGTGCTTCTGTCTGCCAACAGATGGATGCTGCTGATGTTGCTGCTGCTGTTGACGATGATGATAGCCATCCTCCATCATCTGCTCATCCAAACTGATTGCACCTGTTAGGCTCGCCAACTGAGGCAATGGCTCGAGGGGAGGGCAGTGATTCCCTGCCCCAATAGTTGGAGAGCGGGCACTAGTTGGTGAGGAGTAGAGATGTGGTGAGGTGGAACAAGACAGGCCACCCTCCTCAGGCTCCTCTGGTTCTCCCTCTGCAAGTATAGGTGACAGACGCCCACTTAGGGTGGAGGCTGATGAACTCGCCCTGGAATGGAGGTCTGTCCAAGCATCGAACTCTCCATCTGTCCCAGATGTACTTCCAGCTGCAGGGAGGTTTTTCTGTGATGGGCTGCCATGGTCTGGAGAGCTCTGGAGCCCCACAACACCAGACCCTGCTCCAATCCCAGGACGGCCTACTCTTTTGCCTCTGATGCGGCCTTTGCTCTTTATGTATTTGGTGCTGTTGTCCATGGAGACAGCTCGTCGCCGTGGGGCTTTGCCCATCTTGCCACCGTCTGGATTCAGCATCCACCAGGAGCTTTTTCCCGTCCCCTCATTCTGCACCCGGATAAAGCGCGTGTGGAGGGAAAGGTTGTGTCGAATGGAGTTCTGCAGAGAGATCAAAGAGAGAGAGAGTGAGAGACATCAAATTAAATTGTAGCACAAACCACATCCATTGATATTTGTACTCAGAATACTTATCTTAAGTGAAAACCAGTGAGAGAAATTAGCATCAGATTCAGATTAAAAAAAATTCCCCAGGAAAATACGATTTTTTTCATCACTCCATGTGATCATTCATGTGATCACTCAGTATTCATAACTAGATTGACATCCTTGAACTTTAAAAGACTTAAACAAAGCTTAAGCATTCTTTTATATTTTATACACAGTATAGTTTCAAATTATGAGGTCACTTTCATGTCTGTTATTGAGTATAAAAAACAAACAGAGGTAGGTTATCAACTTTCTGTGAAATCAGTCAGAAAATTGAATACACATTCAGCCACAGCTGGTACGAAGTAAGGCCCTGTCAGCCTCATCCAACCTGAAATGAACTGAGACTCTAGTCTTCATGCTTCATGTCAATCCTCCTGCTTTCATTTCCATCAATCCATGTGTCTTCCACCGCTTCTCCCTTCAGCTGGTCTGATGTAAGCCGTTGAGGTTGAGTGTACTGTATATTTGAAGTTTGTGCCAGTCTGGCTTAGTGCCAATTCTATCTTTTTCACTCTTGTAGCCTTAAAGGGGTTGGGGGTGTATTGGAAAAAAGAGCCATGAGCAAGGACGGCTAATGGATGTATCCCACCTTCTACCTATACTGTTGATCTCGCCTTCCCTCCCTTGTTCTGTCTTTATCACATACTACTTTTTCTTTTGTCACCGAGTGCTACATTTTTCACCTTCTCCAGAGGAATCTTTTCTCTCTTTTTGTTTCCTTGTTTCACACACTTCTTCAAACATAAGCTATTTTTCAGCTCTGCTTACAGCCTCTTTGCCTTTGGTTATAAAATGTGCCATCAATTACATTCCCATTATCCTGCAGGTGTAGTCAAGATCCTTTTTTTTCTTTCTTTTTTTTTTTTTTTTTTTTTGCAATATTATTTGCATTTCAAGTGTCACTAAATATTGTTATTGCAATTCTCCTCTTTGTTGTGTATGAGGCATATACAAAGAAATTTTTAAAAAACTCAACAGCATCTCCATCACCTGTGTTTTAGGAATATACAAGTGCAATAGATCATTTTATACGAAGGGTTTCTCACATTTCCACTGTCTCTAGCATGTTGTGTATTATTTGTATTCACACAGAATTGCACAGCAGGGATACAAATAAATCAAATTGTGCCAAGGAAAACACATAAATGGGAGGCGAGCTGAATTCAGGTGATCTGTGAATGCCTCCTTGGGTTATCTTGCTGTGCACCTACGGCATTGGGTAACCATGGCAACCGGGTAAACGTGCAACAGCAGAGCTATATCATATTGTGGTGAGAGTCAAGAGAGTCAGCGAGAGAGATGGAGGGAGAGTGGGGGATGGGGTAAAGGATGCAAGCGGAAGAGACTGTTTGATGCTGCTGCTCCAACACTAAGCCCTTTCATCTTGGCAGTGCAGGTCCGCAGGGGATGCCCGCTCCCTGCTTCTGACGGCTTCTCTAAGTGCCACGCCAACTCCCTGTCTCGCTCTGGCTAGATCATCCACCTATCATACCACTCCAAATCATCCCCTCCCATAAAGTCCTGTGCATGCCTGAATTAAAACATATGTAAGCTTTCATGCCATTCCACCACGGCTGGTTGTAAATGGGGCATCTTTCAGAGAACCGAACCACTTCGCACTGCCACTCTGTGTGACCTGTCTGATTAAAATCTGAATTTATCCCTCTATGTGGGAAGAGCAGCCCCACTGAACTTGGAGGGATTTGTCATCATCCCAAACCCTCTTTATCTGATGAATCCACCTGCTAGAGAGATTTGAGAGATTTTGGATGGTGGTGAGCCATGGCATCATTACTATCATTATTCCTAGCTGCTGCCTTTCTGACATGTAGCTTTCAGCATGCATTTTTCACTGACATCCTGTTTGCATGTGTTACGCTTTGCTAAGAATAGCTCAGGTTGCAGGTGGTTCCACTGTGGGTGCGGTTCTGTTTGCCTCATGTTCTCTGAGTCAGGGGCAATTTGGCCAGCCTATAGCCCTCACGCCCCCAAAACAGGCAGTCACTGTTAATCCCCCTCCATCCCTGAGTAATCCCAGACAATCCTGGGCTAATCCCAAGTTGATTCAGGGGCCCTCCCAGCTGGGTGTCTCACACAGAGCTATGCCAGGTCGCTGCAGACGCAGCGGGCAGCTGGGATGTACTATGATCCTGTAGTAATACAGCAGGAGAAGAGTTTGTGAAGTGGAAAAAAGGTAGAATATAAAACCCTTATAGGATACAATGGTAAAACAGTTCTGATGTTTATGTGTTCATATTATAGAATATGACATGGCACAGAGCTCATGTTAACCATATTTTTGACGCCTCCATCAAATCAACTACCTTTATTCTGTGCTCTGTCCTTGAGGGGTTGGATTTGCCACATTTTTACCCCTTCGGCTTCAACAGAATAAAATTGAAAACTTTATTATGTATTAAATATTCATAAAATGGAAATTCTCTTTCAGCCCCCTGGCTTGCTGAGGTAGACGGATGAAGCCCACAGAAACATACAATGACAGAGGAACACACACATCACACACTTGGGTCCAGGAAGCTACTTCCTATTCAAATCATACTCCTTTAATACAATGGGCCTGGTGGAGAAGGCTCTAAATAATAAATGAACCAGCGGCTGAGCTTATGCAGGAAGATCCATTGCCTGGTCCCATAATACTAAAAAGAACAGATGGAGTCATAAGTAGTACTGTAACTTCTTTGTATTTTTTTAAGTCAGGGGCATCCACTCTCATCACTCTTCAAACACAGCTAAGTTAATTTGGTCATATAGCAAGAGAGGTTAAGGGTAATAGCTTACAACCCAATCAAAGCCAATTAGGGGTGAACAAGGCTTTCGAGGATGTAACAGAATCAGCTTGGGTTCAGCTCTCATTAAGACCTTAAAATCCTGATAACAGATTTAGATATTTAGACAATACATACTAAAGCACAGGATGAGATTCTTTGTCATCAGATTAAAAGCTTAGGCTTTTTAACAAACACATCTGACATGCTGACACTTTTTCCACAACACACAGGTGGAATAAACAGCGGGAGGGTTTTGCTTAGCTAAAAGAAGCAACCGTATTAAAACCAAATAGACAGAGAAATGCATGAACCCAGTCTATCAGATTTCAGCTCAATACTTGTTGAGGCACAGAAACAGGTTTCTGGCATTCATCCTTAATAACCTCTTTAAGATCGATTCATCTGGCTCTCGGAAATATTTACAATGCCAATCAACTGCTCTACTGTTCTTCCTTCCTTCAACATGCAAGCTCAGTTTAATTCAGGCAATGGAGAGGCTCCTTCAGTGCTGAGAATCAATGAAGTTTAATGACTATCAGTGTTTGAGCTTTGCACACATCAGCGCCTGATTAAACTACACAATCCACCTGCATTATGAAGACAGTTTTGGCGTTCAGTAAACCATATCCTCGCTGATCTCATAACAATGTCTAACCATCACAAGATTGTTTTTTAAGAGGCTATACCCACTTGCCCACTTTTGGCTTGATGCCCAACACGCCCCCCAGTTGTCACTCGCAATGTCAGTCAACCATTGATATTGGGAGGAGATGCTAGAACATGGGGGTAGGGTTTGGTATACTGCACACAGTGATCCATCTGAAATAACCCAACTGACTGGCATGGTTTCAGCTGTGCTTGGAGGTCCTTTATGTAAACGGGTGGGAATAAGAGGGGCCACAAGAGGCCCCTCCAAACCTCACAAAGGAGTGCCCTCAAAATGCCCCTCTGCTCACCCATCCCCCATCATTAGACCCCCACCAGAATCCACTCAGGGGTTTTCCCCGCTCACACACAGAGGGTGGCGAAACAGGTCAAATGGTTTATAAGACCCAACTTGTGGCAAATGTGCACTCATTCAAACAAAACTTAGTGAAAAACTTAGGCATATGAATGGGGTCTGAGAACCAGGGAAAAGAAACCACTCACCCGATTCAAACAACCTCAAGGGTGAAGCAGTGTGGTGCGCTTGCCCAACTAAGAACACAGCAGCTGTTCTTGTTGTGGCACCGGGTAAAGCAGTTTGCCACACTCGACTGGTATTACCAAACCATTTCATGCAGAATGGATCCATTATGTATTGTCAAAGGGTATCCCTCCATGGTGCACATTCATTTGATAAGCCTACATCAACAGGGAGTAACAGAAGCACTAGCTGTATTTATTGTGATGCTGTTTTTGCCTGTGAAGGAGGCAGGAGGGATCGGGGGAGGGGAGGTTTCAACACAAGCAGTTTTGTTCAGAGCAGGAATGAGTTTTGTCAGCTAAGCCTGTCTCCGGGCTATTGGTGGAAATTAGCGCCAGCTAAATATTCACTTTCCGTGATTGATGTTACAGCTTCTGCTGTCCCTTTGAAGGAAAATAAAGAATTTAGAGCCATGCAGATTAATAGGGACAGAGTTGGGGTAATTTTATGCATCTGACTTGAAGTGTGACTGAAAGCCCTAATGGTAGCACAGATATGGCACAATACGGCCCCGATGATATATTGTATCAGAGAGAAAAGACAAGTGAGACTTTGACAGTGACTACAACGAAAATTAGAAATTATCTATATGTGTGTGAGAGCTGGAAGGAGAGAGATGTAGTTGTTTGCATGAGAAGCCCAGAGTCAGTTGATTAAAATCCCTTTAGGAGGCTTCTTTAAGAGAGACAGATGGGCAGACAGGCCTATTTTGGAATGCAATCAAATTGAAAAGATTAAAAAGGAGTCTCTTTTATTAGGAGGTGAGAAACAGTTACTTCTCTGCCACATGTCATCATCACCTCCACAGCAGTGGTCACGACTGCATGGGCTTGCATCACACATACTGGCCCTTATTAGGAAGGACATAAATCTGGGATTAAGAGTTTTATGTATTTCAGTGAATCACTGTCATGTCTATGAGGCTTAGCAGTAACTGGGATGATGTAAAAGAAAGAGTAAAAAAAAAAAAAAAAAGCCCAAAACTCTGATTTCCTATATGATAATTACAGGAAATGTTCAAGGTTAACTCAGGGACTTAGAGTTGGTATCACTTTAAAGACAGACCTTTCACATAATCTCAGCACGCACCACATCCAAACAGGTACGATTCAAATGTGCACTCCCTTGGCTGCAATTCTACTTGAATAGACCAAGTTTGCACAGCAGAGTGATTCAAGCACTGTTAAAGGTGCTCTGAATCCAACCCCATTATTCCACAACACTGCAGGAGTGCCATTTATAAAAAGGCTTAAAATGGAAAGCAAGTGCGCGGTAGTGAGTCTGGTAGCCTCAGATCAGGAAGTGGCTATGGAGAGGGGTGTACTGGAGTTGGTGGGGGATTCCTGCCTGACTGTGCACTAATTGCAGCCAATGGCTGGCGAATCGTCAGTCGTGCCCACCCTGGCGCCAAGGAAAGGGTTGGCATCGGGGTGGCAGAGTGTGGGATAGAGAAGGGCTGCCACAGCTTTAGTTGGTAAAAATAGATGCTGACAGATTAGAAGAGCATCTGAGACCCCAACAGGGGATCGGAAAATCCGCTCGCCTGATGCCAGGGGCAGCCGAGTGTTTCCAGGGGGTGGAAAGGGGACACAATATGGGCATCACTTCTGACTCCTACACACAAAACAAGGGAGTCTTAAGAGTTTATGTGAGCTCATGACCCAGCACGTGCCACAGTACAGCATGGGTGTGGTTTTTTTTCCCTATAGGACCTGCAAGGTAGGCA
This sequence comes from Zenarchopterus dispar, assembly GCA_028564865.1. NCBI lineage: Eukaryota > Metazoa > Chordata > Actinopteri > Beloniformes > Zenarchopteridae > Zenarchopterus > Zenarchopterus dispar. The sequence goes on from JAOWBL010000008.1 coordinate 14,254,031, forward strand.
GACCTCACAGCCTCCCACAGAGGATTCACACAACAGGTGTTTGGGTTGGGCCACCTGTGGGGCCGGCCGCCTGTTCGCACTTCACACTTAGTCTAGGGAGCAAACGAACATTTTCCACTGGGCTTGCCATGCTTTTGTTAAAGACCAACACGTTTCTAAAGAGGCTTTTACAGCTCTTTTTTACAAGATCTGTAAGATCTGCGTGTGAGAGAGTCAATCTGCATTCATGAGTGCATGTGTGTCAATATTTGTTTATCAGTCCATTTAATGGCCAACAGCCACAGTGTGGATTTGATTATATTGAAACCTCCCTCTGCTATATACAAAGAAATTGTCAAGCAACAATAGAATCAATGCAGAACCATTTTTTCACACTCAGGCATCACATAATCTCATTCATAACAATGAGAATCTCATTTCCTACATTCTAAAGGTCAGTGCACACCTCCGATCACACTTTAATAAAAATCATTCTCACCGTTTAATTTAATTTCAGCAGAGCAGGAAACTCACAGGCACTCATGGCGTGTAAAATTCATCAGATTGTCCCTTTGATTGCTTTAATTTTACAGTAAAGAGAAAAATGACCACAATTATGAGAGAGAAAAATATCATACAAACAGGGACAACCAGGACACATCTGCAGAGGGCACGAAGGTAAACAATGTGAAAGGGAAAAGACTCATGTCAAGTCAAGTCAAGTCAAATACAAGGTTTGGCCACACACTGATAATTTTGGGGGCAAATTTAAAGTGCTGGCTCCACATCTCTTCATCATCACACATTTTCTCATATAAACTGGCAAATTGTAGCCAACAGACATGTATTTATGCTCAAGCACTAACACACACACCTTTGCAGAAATTCAGTCCCTCTCACACATTGCTCACACATGCAAACATGACACAAAGCCTGGCACACCGCGCACGCTCATTACTGCAATGCCAAGCTACCAGTTGCTAAGGAGACCTGTGGGAGAGGGAGGGTTCCTCGTTGTTGCCATAGCAGCCGGTGCGCTCCCTGCCAACTCTCTCCCTCGGGGAGAAAAAAGGCAAGAGGTGGGGGGTGAAGTGGGTAGAGGTAGGGGGCAGCAGTTTAATAGGGCTATGAGGTGCAGGGGAACTTCATTAGCCATCAGTGTGCAGTGCACCAACCAACGCGCCCCATGAATGCCTACCCACATGCTACACTTCAACTCACAGGCTTCCAAAGACCATGGACCTCCACTTATTTACACATGTATATGAAGAAGAAGAATGGATGAGAAGCAGCATGCCTAGAATGAAAAGGAGTTTATCTGCACAAGGGACAGATTAAGAGGGCAGAGGTGGATGAGGCACAAAAGAGGGGACTTGAACATGGGGGTCTGATTGGAGAAGAAGAGTGGTGAGGATCTAAATCACAGAGGCTTTGGTAGTTACAGGCGATATGGAGACAATTCTCTGTTTAACTGTGTCTCCCCTCAGTCCCTAATACCACAGACAAGCACTTTGCTGTCAGACATTCAGGATGTACTGTGCTGTATGGGATACAGCACACAGCAGTATCCCTCCACCACCGCTAAAAAAAAAGTATTCCAAGTTTATGGCAACATAAATGTGCTATTAACCACTCAACCAAACATGTATGGTTGCAACAGTTGGCAAGGATATAAAATTAAGTTTCAATATCATAAGAAAAATAATTTTATTTTTTGGCTCTGAGATGCAGGAGGTATGTCCTCTAAGAATGTAAGCTAATTCCTGACCAAAAGTGTCAAAAAGAGCCAAGATTAGGTGCAAGTGTATCTTCTGTCTTGGAAATCAGAATTCTGAAATAATATCTCAAAACTTTGACTTGAATTATTATTTTACATTCTTTTTTTCATCGCATAGGTTGATATAAACTTTTGGTGACCAATTGACAGATCTCATAACAGCTTAAGTGAAAGATGCCAAAGCAGTAAATGTAGCAGAGTTTGCATTAACCAAACTAAACTGCTTAGATGCAAAATTACAAATGCAAACATGAGTTACTAAATATCTTCAGCAGTGGACCAAGTTATATTTTGTAGCTTAATCATGCCAACAATGTAGACACGCTGAACACATTAACAAAAGAAGAGGAGAGTCCACTAGGCTTTGATAAATAGCAAACAGCCATTTTAAAGCTGATGTGAGTATTGGTGGTGATACTCAACTCTTTTTGACCAAAATCTATCCACCACTTATCCACCTAACCCCTATTGATTTGGTTCAACAATTAGGTGTGAATCCATCTTACATGCATGGTGTGGTGTTTGATTTTCACTAAATTAATCCACAATGAGTAACTCCAGTAAGTACATACATATACAATGTCTGAACATCCATGATGCAACACTAACTCTGTAATCCGATTTAAATCTGATTCTCTGAGCTTCTGTATAGCCCATTCACCATCAGCTGCATTACTTTTCAACTCGTCCTTCACAAAATTAATCGAATTCTTTTCATATCATTACTCCTGTACAGCAAGCCTGCAGAGCTTCAGCAAATGTTTACATCCATTAAAACATCACCATGGTATGTGTAAGGTCATCTTTTGTTTGCATTAAAAACCTACTCTGTTGTGTCATGGAATCCTATCAGACTTACCCTAAAATCCTTGAACAGAAAACTGACAAAAAACTGTTTCATCTGCCATCTATCTTTATGTAACTTCTTCATTTATCTCCATTATTTAATGAAATGCAGTTTTTAGTCTTTTAACATGTTTGAATCAACTTTGTTTAAAACTTTTTTGTGTATTTTACTGAATTTGCTTTACCCGGGAAGTAGAAATAATAAGTAGTGCCCTTTATTTTAACTAAAAGTGATGCATTCAACTGTGTCCAAAATGCAGGGACAAAGCACAGAGATTGAACATGAAACTGCACAGGAGGGGAAAGCACTTATAAGATAAAACAAACAAAAAAAAAAACTCAACATACAAAACAGAAGTCCAAGAGAGCAACAAAACCAACATCAAAATTTAAGTAAAATGCATAAGAATCAAACAAACCCAAAACCCAAGGACGCAGACTTCACTCAGACTTTCTCACTGGGAAAACACACAGTGGCTGCAAAGTGTTGTTGTGTTTTGAAAATTAAGCACAATTAGTGCTCAAAAATAGGCAACATAATAATAAAAAAACTGAGAAAAAACTGCAAAAATAAATGCACTTTTTTCTGTCTAGTTGAAAAGACCAAGTGTTGGTACTAAAAATTACAGCTTAAGACTAAAACGTAAACAGAGAAAAAAAATAAGTGTTTCAAAATTAATCCAAGCTCATAAGAGACAAGGTCTCCCAAGCAGGACGCTTGTGAAATGAAGGAGAAGAGAACTCTCCAGCAGGGTCAGGGTGATTTCTGTATGCAGGAGCAGCGCTTCAAATATTGACAGCCCGATAACCCATGATGCCCCTAGCTGCCTCAAATTCTCATATTTTAAGTACTAGTGTACAGTAAATATGAGGGTTGGTATTGATTTGGTTTGAATGAACTTAGTTTTTGTGTACAGTTATGAATACCACCCACCTGCCTCTCATCACAACCCTCCACCCCCAACGAAAGCTTGGTCAATTTAGTGGGAGCTCATGAGGACAAAAAAATGATGGATGGTAAGAAATTGACATTTCTTTCCAACTGAGAGAAATGAGGAATATTTGAGGGGGGCAAGAAGAGATAGAATTTCCCACTCCTCCCTTTTCTCCCTGTTTCCCAGAACAAAAAGAGCCCAATTAAGTCAGTTTGCGTTAGGGTCCTATATGTGTGTACGTGTGCGTAAGCAAAATGTGTATCCAGACCATGAGGGCATATGCAATAAAAGGAAATAGGGGGGCAACGTCCTGCAAGTTGTGAGACTGTCTGAGATAGGCAGAAGGGGAGGAGGAGGCGAAGGAAGGGTATGTGTGTGAGTGTGTGGGAAGGAGGGTGGGGGGATTCGCTCCCGTTCTAGCCTAAGAGGGCCAAACTTGCTCTCAGCTCCTCGGCGGGAGACGCTGAAATATTAATCGCCACGCTCCAGCCGCAGACTAGAGAACACAATCGCTTCAAACTCCCACCCTAATGAGTGTGTTCATGAAAGGCTAATGTGCACAGATGGGGGGCTGATGACTGGATAGATCACAACGGGGAAGTGAGGGAGGGAGACGAGAGAAGGAGGGAAAGTGAAATTTCGTCAGGACCAGGTGGTGGTGGTGGTGAGGGGGCAGAGGCATGCCATGACCTTTTAAGAGGCTACTGAAAACTTAATTAAGGCTAGCCCCGCACTACTCTCTTTCATTCTTTTACTTCCTCTCCTACATATACTCTTGCTCATGCTCACTTATCTGCACACACAATTTTGTCTCCCTCAAGTGTGTGCTGAGTTTTTCCTCCCTTCCTCTAACCATATTTTCCCTGTGGAGTGTGTACAACACATTCCTAAGGTTAAAACTGAAAAGTTATGCAGGCATTTTTAAGAAACCCCCTCAGCTTCTCAGTTATGTTAGAATACACGCATCCAGAAATTACAGGAAAAAAAATAGATTTACTAGTTCCCATTAAAACTGCAGAAGCAGGTATGTTTTTTTTCACCCCCTACATAGATACATCTCAAAAAGAGGATGGAACAAATCCACAAGGCTTGCAGGAGCAAGGTGAGGAGCTGTTTCACCTTTAAAAAAACATTTACTTGAGAAAAGAAGTAGGAGTTACATCATCGATGGACTGAATCTTAACTGAATCCAACAAAATATGAAGCTTGTACAGGCAAGTGCCCTCTCAATTGGAGCTTGTTGCACTTTGAATGCTAATGTTTTACATGCAACTTTTATGGCTGAAACAAGCTTTTTTTCCATCCTGCTGATACTTTCTGCCCCGGTATCTCTCCATCTACATAACTTAAGATCAGAAACTTTTAATTTATGGACAATAGCATAAATGCGAGTTGAGACATCTTCCCAGGATTGTCAATTGCCTCAGAGGCCAAATACAGATTAAGAATGCCCAGTGTGTAGATGCATATACAGACGCACACCAATGCATCAACATGCAAACTCTCACTGCATCTAATTAGAGGAGTGAGATGCTGTGACCTAATTCCAAATCTCTTTATGGTAGTCTGGATCAAGACATCTGCTTGGATTAGAATCTCATGAAATGAGCCTTATAAAGACAAATATGGGAATAGAAATAAGTTGATTGGGGGTACAGATGGCTATGCGTGAAAAAAATATTAATCTATATGAGAAAAGCACAGCAGGATCTCACACATGTGTATCTCATTTAGTACGTACAAAACTAAGGCAGCAGACAATTAGACCAGCATTCTAATGAGACTGTAATGTCATGAATGTATGTATGTATGTCATGCATACGCCAAATTTTATTTTTAACTCTGGTTTTGATAATGGAGGAATTCATAATTTTGAAACTATACAGCTTATATTTGTTTGCTAAAAAACATATCATTGAAGTTAATCTTACAGTGCCCCTCACTAGGATAAAATCAAGTACAAGAGGTACAATTGCCCACTTTAAAACCAGCAGCATTTCAGTTCTTCCTTTCTTTATCTATAATTTAAAGTCTGTGCAAAGCAAATTTAGACATTTGCTTCTAGAAAATATTCAGGAAATAGTTGATGAAAAAGTGAAAAGACTTGTTGTGATCAGAGACTGATGATGCATCCTTGGGGTCAATTTAAAATTTACCTAAATTGATGTGAAGAAGAAGAGGTGGAATCATTTTGTGGAGGGTAAAGTTAAAGAGCAATATTGTGGGATTTTGAGAGCTACAGAAGCACTTACGGAGGTGGAATTGCTGGAATTACGCCCAGTGAATTGATTCTGTGAAAAGCCATATAGATGGAAAGTGACCATTTTACACTGGGTAGGTTTAGAGACTTTCATCTGAGACAGTTAGGATTTACCAATAAAACCTCTGTTACAGCTGAAGTTGAATCTGGTTTAATAGACTATCTCACTCCGGGGCCATCATCCTCCCATTTTTACAACATCTGGGGCTCTGGCATTGGCAGTATATATGCTCACCAAAGTTGGCATTAATTTATGAAAAAATTTGACTTTTTTTCCCAGCAAAATTTAAAATGTACAGTTTTCAGTTTTTATTTCACATTTGTTACAAACCAAACTAGTTAGATGTGAAATCCAAGTTAATAAGGTTCATTTAAATTGACATTTTATTTATTTTTTTCATTTTTACAATTTTTATCATTTTTGCAGCTTTTTTTGATCCCTTAGACATGCCTGAGTGGTTAATAATACATCTTTTTGCAATATGACAAGCTCAAAATACAAATTTAATACAAACTTTAGGGGGTTGAGACAGGAAGAGCTCCACTGTTTCACTCTGCTGTCACAAAATATTTCTTAGTATTTTTTACTTTTTCCCCATTCATGCCATTTGAAATACAAAACAACAGTAAAATTTTGTTCTTATTATGATATTAATAAATAAATTGTGTAATAGACTCAAATCATGAATATAAAATCTGCAACTGTAGCATGCTACCTGCCTGGATAAATTGGAAATTATATGTATCTGTGCGTTTCTGATCAAACCATTCTCTCGTGAGCAGTCCTGAATTTCAGACCTTTTTATGGTCCTATTGTCTACTCATTTTCACTATGTTTGCTTTGAAAACATGTATTTCCATCAAGCTCATAGGCTAAAAGCGATGCTGGTAGCATCATTAACCAGCGAGCCGTACCCTGTGATTACCTTGATGGCCCACAGAACACAAACCTGAGGACAGATGCAGCTGGATGGAGGCATATTTACTATAAGTGCTGACTGTAAGCACTGCTGTGGGGTTCTGTTAGTGAATAGACAGTTATGCATATACTCAAATACACATCTGCCAGCAGATGCATGAGCTGAGACACGTATGTGAAGAGGTGCTGCACCTCTATATGTCCTGTCGGTATGTCATAGCACTCCTGGAAGGGGGCTGCAGTGTTTCCGCCTGAGCGCGGTTGTCAGTGGGCATCACTCAGCCCCGCAGTGTGGCAAGACGCGAGGATCATTAGTGGAGACGGAGGGAGCGAGAGCGGGAGCAGAATGGAGGAGAGCAAAGGAGAAAAGGGGAAGCGGGAGCAGTGACTGCATGAGGCGGCCAGTGCATCTAAAATTCCGTCTTGAGAGCATTACACACGGCAATGCACTTCCCTCTCAGTCACGCAACGACCCCTGTGTAGAGACCCCATCACGGTATCTTCTTCTGTCATTTTCTGCTCTCTGTCACTGTCCTCGCCTCCACTACCCAGTCTCAGTCTACATCTGACCAACCTTTCTGCCCCTCCTTACGTCACTCAAGCCATGCCCTCACTTAAGCATGGTGTGTTTTTTAATCCTCAGCTCCAGATTTATCATCCTACTTTCTTTCTTCTTTTCCATCTTTCCATTTGAGCACTCCGCTGCCATTTTCAGCTCCTTCGCATCACACAGCTGAACATCTCCCTGTACTGAGCATCATTGCTACTTGACCTACTCTTAACCGCAGCAAGGTGAAACAACTGTTGTACACATGTGAGAGATGAGCTTTTTTCACTTCCTTTTCTTTGATCTTCCACTGCATCCCAGCTCATCATCCCCTCAAGATTCATACTCAAGAACATTCTTCTCTCAACCAGTTTATCCATTTGTGCATTCACCCATCGATCCATCCATTCATCTGACACTTTGTGTCAGTATGCTTCATGTCTGCAGTCATTCGTGTACCACTCCTCCATCAACATCTTCCTCTACCATTTCCCTCCTCTCTTTAGTCAGAATGATCCCTCTGATCGCCTTCTGTCCTTCCAGGTCTTTGACCTGTGCAGCAATGCCCCAAGCTGAACACCAGAATCAACATGCTTGACATTTCAAACAAACGGAGCAGCGGTCAGAAAATTAGCTGTGTTAGCACAAGTGCTGATTCACCCGTTGGTTTGCTTTACTCGGAAGGTTTCCAGGTTCACAGATCCATCTGTTTGCATTTCTGTTATAGCGTTTATCACACTCAGATTAGGTTTATTCTGTAATGCACTTGTCCCCAGTGAAACATTAGTAAGCTTGGTGTTGGCACCAGCTGTGAGTGCAGCTAAGCTCCAGAACCCTGCTGATGACAACAGTGCAATAATATCATGAGGTTGAAAAAAGTAACCTGGCCAGATGCCAGCTCAGCTGGATGACTGAGGGGTCTCGGGATGCATGGAGTCAGATATGAAGCTGGTATGTGAGCATTTGCACAAGAAGCATGTTAGTGACCAACTGCAAGAACTGACAGTGTGACAAGGAAATACTTAAAGGTAAATTTCGATTGAATGACACATTTACACAAGTTATGATTTCCATATAACCACCTACTTCCAAGGACAGACAGACAAACTCAACATCTGAGACACTTTTCATCATATTCAAATAACATCACACCTTGGGCACTTTACCCTCAAAGTATTTCTCTTTCTACCCCTCATACATATTAAGTAACTTGTAAGAATTAATAATTTCCCAAATTATCACTGCAAACGTGCAACTTTCTAGATGGACAAAGGCAGCTTTGCAAATGTTCATTCACACACTGCAGCCTTGACCACAGCAGCATCCCTAAACTGCCTATCTGACACCTCCTTGCCACTCACCTAGATGTCCCCCCAGCCTTTTTTTTTTTTTTTTTGGGCACAGATCATTTGTAAGGATTTGAGAAAAGACTTCACTAAGCTGACTGGAAAGGCAAAGGGGGCAAATTACCATTGCACAACTGTGTTAAAGCCGTTGTGGGTCATGATTTGCCTTATGTAACAAGATCGTGTGTACGTGTATGTGTATGTGTTCCCGCAACCACGCTCCCCCGCCCGTTGCCCCTACCCCACACCATTTACCCATTTTGCACTAATTGAGGGATCTTTTTTCAGAAGCTGTTATTGCACTCATTTAATTATTTATTTTGACGGGAAGCATTATGGTGGCTGGTGAAGAGAGTCTGTGTGTGTGTGTATGTGTTCATGTGTGGATCAGAAAAGGGGGGAGGTGGAGCAAGACTGGGTCAGTGTAGTTTTTCTGGTGAAATGTGTTTTTGAGGGCAGAGCTACTGTAAGTTAGCTGTACTGTATGTCTGCAGGGCTTTTTATGTATGAACAGCAGATCCAAAATTTACTCTGTATGCATGCATGTGTGCATATGTGTGCTTGTGTGTTGCATCTCAGAGTGCATGGCTTTCTGAGTGCAATGGGACTGCACTAATGGACACACACTTGAACTGAAGTGTGCAGAGTACAGCTGAAGTGCAGCCAAGTCTAGCTTCCAGTCCTGCTTGGAAGCCCTGTAATCTACTCTCTACAATTCTGCTCTCCATTTTCCTCACTTCTTTCCTTGTCTTTCTATCTCTGTCTCTATCAATTTAATATTTTTATCCCGTCTTCATTGACTGCGCCAGCCTCCCCCGTCTCCCGACCGTCTCCCTAATAAATCTCTTTATCGTGGTTCTGAAAATGAAGAGACACAGATCAGCATCATCGCTGTCTGGCTGTGGACTTTCCTTTTCGTCTCCACTCACTCCCTCCTTGTTGTGCAGTGAAGAGAATGAAATAAGGGAAGACGACATGTAACCACCAGTAGTCTTGACCTTTATCAAGCTCCAGCGCCTGAGGCAGAATGAATGAGACATTAAGAAAATGACTGAGCATTATTAACCCGTACGCACTAACATGCAGATTTTGCTGCATTATCTGAAGAATAGCTCTGATGCTTTTTTATCTTGACAAGCACCTTTCTGACAGTTTGGGATAAGCTCAGACTGGTTGATAAAACTATGAAGAACACCTTTGTTATATGTTTCACATCAAATAGGGAGGAAAAAAGTGCTTCAAGTCCATCTTGGCCTGTCACCTCAGGTTTTTTTAAGCTATGATTGATCCATTGATCCTAGCATTTCTGAGAATGCCAGTTCCTGCTGAGAATTGATGTTTCATTATAAACCAGGTGCGCCAGTTCTTCAAATGACTGGCCTCTGAGAAAAAGCGTCATCTATGATGGCCACATGATAACCCTTTACAGTTGGAGTTTCAACCACCACATTGTATTTCTAATGAGACTTCACCTCTCTCTCTCTCTCTCTCTCTCTCTCTCTCTCTCTCTCTCTCTCTCTCTCTTTCTCTTTCTCTTTTTTTTCCTTGCTCTGGTTGCACATGCATGTGACTGGCACTTGTGCATGTGTGGCTATTCCTCTACCCCAGTCAATCAATGAGCAGAGACAATTCCCCGAGTGACATTTACGGAGAAGAAAGAGAGCCATTTATCACTTTAGTTTTGGGATAATAAAAGAATGACTGAATGAGCTTGTGTGCCTGTGTGTGTGTGTGTGTGTGTGTGTGTGTGTGTGTGTGTGTGTGTGTGTGTGTGTGTGTGTGTGTGTGT
>JAOWBL010000008.1:14264528-14281266 GCA_028564865.1 Zenarchopterus dispar
ACACGCACGTGCAAGAGAACAAGGAAGAGAGGGAGACCGCTAAAGATGAAAAGGGGATTTCAAAAGCACATGAAAAGAGCAGGAGAAATAAGTGAGGGAAGAGGAAAATGACTGATAAAAAGGCTACTTTGTGGGGAGGACTCTGTGTGTGAAATAGAACAAGGGAGGAGAGAAGGGAAGACTGTGAGTGACTGACAGTGAAAAAGAGAGCACGGGGGGGTAAAGAGCCTGGAGTCGGCTACGGGAAGAAAAAAGGAAGAGAGACAGGAAAGGGGATAGAAAAACACTGTTGGCGCAGAGAAAAAAGGGAAAGAAAGAAGAGATAGAGACAGAGATGGTAAAGACAGGAAGAAAAAGACAGAAAGAGAAAGAAGGCAGAGTGAGGCAGACGTGACGGGTTCATTCAGGGCTATGAGCAGACTTAGAGTTCAGACCTCACACGGTCAGCATACTAAATACAGGACCCAGTGTTCTGACCCAGATTCATGCCACTGAGATACAAACCCAAATGAGGAAGAATTTCGCCCGCCTGGATGACTGTAGCGTCCCTCAAACCCAAGCCTTTCCCCTGGGACCCAGCTGCCCTCACAGTCACCTCATAACCTCACCCAAATCCTTGTAACCTCCTGGAACATATGCTGGCTCTCCCACAAAGATTCGCTCCCACATGGGTTGTTTCACACATACAAATGTACATGCCCACAGATCCACACAAGTGAAAGGATTTCCTTCCAAAACTTCAGCTTTTAATCTTGCATTACAGCTCAGCAGAGACCTCTCGCTATCTGCTACCCGAGGTGACCTCTGCAGCTCCATTTATCACCCCCGGGGGCACAGTTCAGGCACAGCACATCCACCACCCATTAGCATAACAAGCATCTTTCCTGAACATAACTCCTGCTACTTCTCCTCTCCTGTGCCCTCCTTTTTGCTATTTTTTCTTACCCACCAGCTCAAATCAGTCAACATTAACCACATTTCCCTTTGTTAGGAGGCTTCCTCCATCACTCGTCAGGTCCGCCAAGCACAGGTAAACTGATCGCCGGTCCTTACACACTGCACTTTCCCCTCCCACAATCCTTTCGCCCATGACAAGGGCTTGATGGACAGCCACAGAGAAGCGAAGGGCCCAGCACATGGCTGCCAGGAAGGGGCTCAGAGATGAAGCGCTGTGAAATACACTGTTTACGTCAGCGTACATCATCTCTTTCTCAGGAACAGACATCGCAATATGCATGCACATAAACACACAGGCGCATACACAAAGCCATCAATCGCTTGCATACAGGAAGAGATATCAGACAGGGAGAAAAATTGAATTAGGAAATACGGGCACCGTGATTTGTGGGAAGCCAGTTTTGAGGCAGAGAGAAAAATATGGCTTGGAGCACACTTCATCTTAAAGAGAGAGCAAAGAGGAAGAAGCATCTGTGTTGTTTATCTAAAGCACCCCACTCCGCCAACACCACCACAACCCCCCCAATTTGGTTACAGTGGCTTGATTTGAAATATTCATATACATGTATGACAAGATCAGCCCCATTATGCTGATCTCTCTGCAGGGCTTCATTGAATGGACTGAATGGAAACCCATCAGTCAGTGTAAATTATGAAGACAAGATACATTAAATAAGCCCATAGATGGGCATGAAGTGGGGTATTGTTGTAGCATGATATCAATCACATTCTACAGTGTCATCAGTATGATAATATGCAATGGGCTATTTCAAGGATAAATCCACCATTATAATATGTCACGAAGCCTATAATGAAAGGAAAATATATTAGGCTTTGTGCAGTGGGCCTCAAAAGGTGTTATTGCCCATGTTTTAGATGATTGTGTAAGTAGACACTTCAATTAGATAATAAACCACAAACTATATAACCAACCAGAGCAAGACCTGATTTTTTTTCTCTTATAGCTAAATGTTTGGTTGTTCTTTTCTATGGTATTAAGTGTTTTTTAATGTTTTTTCTAATTAACTCGTGCCTTCAACACTAAAACCTGCAGCATCATTACTCGGAGTGATTCTTTGTTGGCTAACAAATCGAGACATTCCACAGCAGCGTACCAACAAGACAACACCATAGCTGAAAATGTATGTCGCACATATTTAATTGCAAAATAAAAATAGTGTTTTAGCAGCAGCTTCTGTTACGCTGTTAAGGTATATGCTCATACGGTGCAGGTCGGGCAAGGGCCGTCTTGCTGTGATAGGGGTGAGTGCCGGGGACAGAGCAGAACAGAGCAGAGCAGAGCGAGCCCAGTAGTGGTGGAGGAAAAAAAGACAGAGAGAGCCAACCCAGCGTGACTACCGCCTGCCTGAGTGGAGCAGCCTGCCTGCAATTAAGGTGGAATCAGGGAGAAATCTGCGCTGCCTTGATAATGAGCCTCGTCTGAATTATTAACGAGAGCTGGTCCCCCGGGACCCAGGCTCCCACTGAGCCCATCAGCCCCACCCCTCTGTACCTTCCCCCTACCCCACTCTCCGAACACAGAGACACACACTCATAAAGGGAGAAGATACAAAGATCAACACACACACACACACACACACACACACACACATACACACACAGCAGCAGCAGCAGCAATCACGCCTTACGCACATTGACATAGATGTGCAACAAGCATGCCTCCATAGTGAGTCCAAAATTTCAAGCACCATTAGGGCAAATGCATTTTACTTACAAGTGAATATGCCTTAAGCTATTTATTAATATTTCTAAAACAAAAAGTCATCTCAGACAAAATAACTTCATCCACTTTTACCTGCGACAGTACAAGACTGTGTATGTTTAAATAATTTTTAAAAATCCCACATCTCAGACTAACCCCTCTAACCTGTAATTTCTTTTCATTTATACTTCACTACTGAATCAAGAATCTGCAGCAACAAAAAGCCTTTTCTATACCATATTATATTTGGAGCAGCTTTCTGCGACATTCCATTTATTGTGTCTGGTGTAAAGTAGTCACATTCATGAATGAAGAGGTTTATTCTGAAAGTAATATTGCCACATTGCTAAGTTCCCTGACAATCTGTTACTCCTCCAGTTTGTGTCTAAAATAGCTGACTGAATTGAGACAGATTTTTAAATCAAAGTGAATTTAAGTCACAGGGATGCTGGCGTCATCAGAATATGCCGAGACGATAACTTAGCAGAAACACAGTGACGTTTGCTTCAATTTTATTGAAATGTGGGTATTGTGGGTACGTGGCTACACCCTGAAACATTACTATTACATAGCATGTCTCTGTTCCCTTCCCAGTTTCATGGAAATAAACAAAGATATGTTTCAATCTCACACCAGTGGTGCAACACTCAAGGCATCCCCCTCCCAGTACAATCGCACGGCATCAAACTTAAGGCAGCCTCAGAAAGAAATGCACACCACAATCTGTCGCCACAGCTGCGAATGGTTTTGCCCAAACCAAAAGTTTACGACAGCTTACCAAACAGAACTATACCTTCCACATGAGCCAATCAGACAGGTTTAAAAAAGGAAAAGAAAATAAGATGGCAAAACAACGCCGCTGAAAGTTGCCTCCAGTTCTGGCCAGCCCCGTCCTCTTCCAAAAAAAGGTTCACCCCACCCAAGAAGAGTGTTCCTCCTTGTGTGGTTTAAAAAGGCATGTTGTGTGCTTTCTGCAAATGTGCATGTTTGAGTCAGAGAAAGCAGCAGAAGCCATCACCATAAACAGCACAATGGGTAAAGAATGACAACCACTCTGTGCTTAAGGGGGGAAAAGAAAAACACCATTAAATATGTCACCAAACAGAAATTCTGAGTGATGAGTAATAAGCTCGGTAAGAAATGCTCCCACAGTTGAAGTTCAATTTAGCTGAGTAGAACTAAATTAGTTCAATCATGCCCAATTGGAAACTTGACAGTCTCATTGTCAAAAACCCGGTATCAGGGAGAAGTTGAGCTGGGTACAATTCAGCATTGTTATCCTATTATCTCTGAGATAATGTGAGATACGAGATTTCTCTCAGATAAGAGGAGGCGCACCGCTTGAGGCAGTCTGGATCACTGCTAAAGCTCAAAATCCTGACGCCACTGCTCCCTTGAGTAAGACTCCTCACCTCAATTGGCCCTTGTACCAAAAACCACTAAGACAGAAAGAATGTATAGAATGTCTGATGGATAGACTGTGCATAGGAGGAACGCTAAAAAGGGATAAAAGAGGAGATAACAAGGGCGTCTGGCAGATATTGTGATAAGAGAGAGCGGGGTAATATCAAAGGCAAAATGATATTGTTCTTCATATTACTGTCTCCTGATTGCTGTCTCACGCATTTGAATGCATGCCCATGCTTTGGTAATTTGCATGTACATTAATCATTTCAGCGAGAAATGAACTGCCACTGCTGCCTGAAGGCTGCAGAGGGGAAAGGCAGTCAGAATGGGTTTCTTGGCATCAGATACCCGGTTCAAACTAAATATACTGCCTGAACCAAAACCGACTCCAGGTGAAACAGCCAAGGGGAGATGTAAGGTGTTCATAATCCTGCACCATAAATCTGTCCAGTACTCATCATATGCTCTCATTTTGTGAGAGCATAAGCATGTGTGTGTGTGCTGTGTGTGACACTCTCAATTTACTCTGCTCTCCTGAGCCAAGACGGAGGAAAAACTATGAATCAGATGCAGACTAGGATCATTTCCAGTCCCCCTCCCAAGACTCCGTGACCATCAGGAAGTGACACAAGCATGCATTATATTACATACATGCAACAGACTCAAGCACGCAACTCTGCAAACTCTGAAAGTTTCAAGTCTCTCCACATCATGGTAAGCTTCTGTCAAACTCACTCTCCTGCCTGTCGTTTGACATCCATATGTCTCATATTTACCATGTGCCTTTACTACTGCTACCCAAGTATGCACATAATGATGGGATTACAAAAGTCTGTCTGTCTCTTTGCCCATAAATCATTGAGATAAAGTGATATGATCTAGTCCTGTTATAAATACTACTGCCTGTTGTGATAGAGGTTGTGTGCTTTTACATGATAAAACAATACATATAGCCAGGGACACCTTTTGTCCTCTCTTCATCTCCCTAGAAACAGTTTTCCTTTCTTTGTAACTGCTACACCATCACTTGTCACTTTTTTTTTGATCACCTCTCTGGACTGGCTGATTTCTTCCAGTAAAAGGAAGCTCCTCGACCCTTTAACCCGTTGACCCCAGACAGACCTTCACCTTAAGTCGCTTTATAAATAGCAGTCTAGTCACTTTGGATTAAAGCGTCTCAGTGGTTGTGTGGCAGTCTTGCCAACCTGCAAAATCCACTGGCATCTGACTGACCCGAAGAGCCTGAAAAGGCTTTGGCACTGTAATAACACAGGCACACTGCACGGAGTTATTCCTTAGTTTTAATTCTGAATACATAATGTGCTGATATCCTACAGGCATTTATCATACATTTTATCTTAATAGGCTTTATAAATGAAAAGCTTTTGTGTATTATGTATTCTTGTATCCCATAACCATCCATGCTGGCATTTATAATAAAGCAACCCCCAGCATAATAATGGCATCATCTAACCCCCATGAAGTTAATGAAGTTTTAGGCGCCTACAGGGCAAACCCCACATCAAGTGGTACCCCACCATTAGAAGCATTATGAAGTCAAGAGCGAGACTACATATACCATTCACCACAGTGACATGCTGTCAGACCAATCAGCTGGCCAAAACACAGACGCCTATAGAGGCAGACAGCTCCTCCCCCCTGCAGTAGCCCCCACAAAGACACATTGAGCTCTGCCAACCTTGATGCAACCTTTGTTGGAATTGACATGTGCCTCTCCCACGCATAAATTCAGAATACATCTAATTGCACAAATGGATGCCCACCCTCAGATATAATTAACCTTGAAAAAAATCAAATTCGACAGCACATACAGGAGGATTCAGTATCAGTTGTTAAATTTCATTGAGAATCCTGCAAATACATGTATCTGGGGTTGGATCAGCTTACCTGCAGAGTCTGGGGAAATTAATCCCAGTAAAGTTACCATTGCACCTGCAGTGCTGTAATGACAAGCACCTCAGTGGAAAGTGTAACAGGGTTCACAAGAACACAGTTCCACGTATGGTTCCTCCAGTAAGGAGTTGATTAAGAGGCTGTGACCTCAGAACACTGCAGCCTTCCTAGAAGTCAGAAGCCATTAGGTATTTATAGGAGCATAATGGTACTGTCTAGGTGCACAGGCTGACTGGTACTCATCATCAAGCCAGCAGCACATCCTTTCCAACAGGAAAACACAAAATGCTTTTCAAGATCTGGCATGCATACACATGACCTCAGAAATACAAGGGCGTTCTTATGCACTTTAAGTTCTGCAAACCAAAGTGTGATTCGTATTTAATGAGCAAAGTTCACAAATTGAACACATTTATTCTAAAGTAGATGGTTGCATCTGAACTAAACGTCTTGCTTCACAAACAGGTGTTCTGTCCAGTGATTGCTTTGATTGGTTCCTGTAAGCAAAATGCACATGTGACTGAGTGTATGTTTACATTGCCACTTGGTCTCTGACCAAAACCAGGTCAAGTCTGTTGCTGACATTAAGCGTGTCTGCTTTAAACGACTTGCTTAATCCCTCTGTCATTACCTGGAATTGGCCTTATGTCTAGCCTGTGGCCTGAAATAGTCATGGACCTCAGAGGGCCACTGTCAAACCCTACTAATTTGCAGTTTCATAAATAGCAGACTAGAACTTTGGAGCTTTAGGTAAAGACGCCCTGTGGTTGGAAATCGCTGGTGCGAGTGCAGAGCTAATGAAATGAAGCGTACCTGGAGACACACCTCAGCAGTCCACCACGTTTAATGGGACAGGTCGAGTGATAGTCAGGTGCTCTGTGATTAAGACTGAGGGTGAAAGAGGAGACTCAACTCTAAGCGGTGACAGAGTTTATGTTATGCAACAACACAGCAAGTTTTGACAGAGCCTCATTCCTGTGAAAGACAGTAATGAATTTATGTTGAAATCATGCCATTGGCTGTTTATAATGAATGACACAATGAGACAGTTGTGGATGAGCAGTAATCAGAAGTGTTGCCAATTTTTGCATTAAAAATTATTTATACACACACACACACACACACACATATATATATATATATATATATATATATGCATTTAGCAAGAAATGTTAATGCGCTGGAAGATAGGTGTAGATGAAATGGCATGATAAATAGATTACAGGGCTGACAATGCACCCACAAAGAACTATTACTGTACAGCCTCTGCCTCTTTTGCGCTCTCATACACTAATATGACAAAGACTGATATTGCAAATGCAAAGTGTCAAGGCTCAGCTCAGCAAAGTCACACCATCAGGACAAGCGCTGCTGCCCTGCTGATCCCACTGCCCCCTCTCACTGTCCTCAGATGGCCATAATGAATAGAAACAAGATGAGGCTGGGAGCAAATGATGATAACATGGGCAGATGTCCAGGAGGTTCGGCTCTCAGCCAGTGGGCAGCAGTAGTGAACTGCGGTCGGCAGTGGGTATTTACATAGTGGACAGCTGACCTGTGATCTACAAGTGTCATTCTGTTGATTCAATATGTGTATTTTGAATGGATCAAAAAAATGAAAATGTGGACTGCTAATTTGCAAGATTTTTATTTATTTATTTATTTTGCAAAGCACTTACTTCTACTATACTGATATAGCCTACTTCTGGTGAGACATGCAAATAAATGATCAGTCACTGTGATTCTGAGATGAAGAGATTTCATGCAGTTTCTGCTGCAAGGATTTACACTCCAGTCCATATTCTGTCATCAGTAATATATTAGATTGACTGACGGCAGTAATGCACTAAGACAAGATAAGGCACATCACCATTCATGCGTAACCGCAGGAATCCCACGGTAACATGTGTAAGGCACAAGTGGTGAAAGAATAATTATGGCTCAGTGAACGATTATCAATATTATCACTGTGATTAAGGCGTCAGACTTCAACAAGCTGCTTGTGGGCTCCGTGTCTTACCTTCCAGCCAGCTGAGCTGTTGCTGTCGCCTTTATCCTTGAAATATGGCACATAACGGACCATCCAGTCGTATATCTGTGACAGCGTGAGTCTCTTTTCTGGGGTGCTCTCAATGGCGCGGGTAATGAGATCCGCGTAGGACTGGTTCCCCCACGCGTTCCGCCGCGAGGACTTGGCTTTGCGCAGGGATCCGGTCACATCGAGCGCCGCGCCGGCCAGGCATGGGTGCGTCGCGCCTGCGGGTGCCGGGGCGCCGGCTGGATGCTTTAGCTCTCCCGGCGTTCCGCCCACGAGCCCGGCTCTGCAAGCCGGCACGTCCTCGGGTTCCACCTTGATGTTGGCCAGAGGGAGACCCCCGCTCACCTCGTGTCCACCGGGGAAGTCCTCCAAGCACGGAAGCGGCCAGGTGCACGAGCGAGGCCGGCTCTGCGGCTCGAAGTCCGAATCAACCTGATGAGCGTCCAATTCGTCGTCCTCCATCATCAACATTTACTCTTCAGTTAAGAGTCGAATAAATTAAAAAAAAAATAAGAGCAAGGAATGAAACTGTCTTTAGCAACACTTCACGCCGAGAAAGCTCCTTGTGATGTCCCCGTTAAGATCAGTCGGATTCAATGGGAGCCAATTCAACGGAGTAGGACATTCATGATGAATGCCAGCAAAAATCACAGCCTTGTGTGTAGAGATAAAAGAAGTAATAGAAGTAGTAATAATTTCTTGTCCATTTTAACTTGAACAAACAATCGAAAGTTGATTTTAAAAAATGCTTCTTAAATAACAACCCACATCACCTTGATACACTAAATCTCAAACGTGTCTGAATCAGTCATGGGGGCTTTTCAATCCAGTTGCAGCAACAGATGATATTTCAGATAAGAAGCACAGTGGTCGTCGATAAATTCCCCACAAGACAAGACGAAGAATCGGGAAAGAGGGAGTCGGAAAAAAATCACCAGAGCTGTAGAGAGCATCCACTGAAGCGATAATGCGTGATTACCGTGAATTATTAAATCTTCCAGTCTGCCCGGATTAAGCTGGCAGCGACACATTCAAGTCCATTCAGCCTGAACAGCACCCAACTGTCTGCAATTATAATGAAGAGGCGTGCGCATGTGACGAATCGATAATTTCCCCGTCTGAAAAAAAAATATATAAAGGAAAAAAATAGCCCGGCAATCAAATCTCGTATCCAGATGTCAGAGCGGTAAAATTGGCTGTTTTCACACCTCCACTTGTTCCCCTCTGTCTCCTCCTTGCCTTTTCTCACTCTCTCAGATGCCACACATGTTGTCATTTGCTTACAACTCGTTCCGTCGCTGTGAGCCGAGGATGACGCGCCGGCGCTGTGTAGTAGAGATGCTGCCAATTGGAGTGCGCTCACGAAATCAATACTCTCCAAACACGATTACGGCGAAATCCCGGACTCTCTCTCTCCCTCTCTGTCTGTCTATCTGTCTGTCTGTCTCTTTTTTTTCGCCCTCCCTATCTCTTGCCTTCGCTCTCTCCCTACCATCTCAGTTAAGAACAAAGGTGGCAAAACTCAAATTCTCAATCAGAACTCAGTGTAATGATCTGTCTGGCGAAGCGTCAGGTGGACCTTTGTGTGCCAGCCTCCACGTGAAGCCATGGTGAAAAATTTAAAAAAAGATACAAAGGGTATCGACAAGTGGCGGAGAGATTCCTGCACAATCACGACATGTTATTATTATCATTGCTGTTAAAAATGGGTTACAGTCAATGGCGCATAAAACAAATTGTCCCGTGCGCTGCGTCCAAATGCCCTCCAGAGAGAACTTGCTGCGCGCAGACGGTTTCACCTCCGCTCATTATTTGCGGATAATACCTCAGTGAGTGTAATTTTCTATACCGATTAGACAGATTTAGTTCAGATTAGATCAAGGGAGATTAGGTAACCCTAGATTTTAATCCGGCCGGAGTGGGTTGAAGTAGGGCTTTTAGGAGGCCAGTGTAAAAAAATTGCTACCGCACCCATACTCCGACCAAGTGACAAAAAATAAAAGACTAATATATTATCTCTAATCGCATCTGCCAAGGCATTCTGCTCTGGTACACGGAGACCAGGTTAATCCCGTGTGCGCAAGTGACCCTCCACCAGACCACACCTTCATTTAAAATCTGACCACTGGCCAGGCATACAGCAGGTGATATTATCCCGCTGGGTATTTATTTACCTAATAACCCACATCCCCAAAGGCTTAAAAGATTATATTAGGTTTAGCGACCTCCTACTATACCTATCTTTCCACCTTTACCAATCCAGAAATCATTGATTAAACTCATAATTTAGTCCTGCTTCTCAATCTTAATGCATATTCACAGCAGTCATGTTGATGGTTGCTGTGGGGATAAAATTACTTATTCATCTACTTTAACACTTATTCCCACTCATTTGCACTCTCACATGCTGCTAGAATTTTTGATAATACATGAAAGTTTAGGCAGCAGTTCCATGGAAGTCTTTTAACAGCCTATGGGTACTTGGTATGACCTGTGGGTTCCAATCAAAATATTCAACAGCTGAATAATGAGTTGTTCCTCGGCATGCACACCCTCTAGCAAGCAGAAAACAACCTCCTGAGAAAGCACAGTGGCTGAAACTGTCTGAGAACACCACCCTATTCATGCATTCAAGGGTGCATGCATCGAAGCTGTACTTAAAAGTTGCATAACGAGGCCGCAGTGTGCACTCAGACATGAGTGAGGTTGAGAAATTTGTCAGAAATAGTAGGGTTTTAAATGCGGGAAGATGCGTCATGTAATGTGTCATGAAATTACTAAATGTGGAGCATCGGTGGGATCATAAGATTAAAGACGCACAAAGCAATTTTTTTTCTGTAAATAATACTGGAAATAAAATTTCTAGATAAAAATTAAAACAGGGAAATAATTTATTATCTTTCTATTATAATGTGCCAAGAATAGCAATAATATTAACCCTGGAGACAGAGGAAATTTTTTTTACAGTTTCTAGACTTTAACGAAAGGTTCTGTTTGAGAAGCTTCACAAGTAACACTTATGAAAGCCATAATTTTGGTGACACTTGAGATTACACAATATGCCTTGATTACACAGGAAGTGAAAGAAAGGCAAATGACTATGATGAAGGCAAACAACATGATCCAGAGGCTCACAGCAGGACTGAATCTTATAGGAGAAATAAAACTTGTTGGAGTGAAGGGGGGGGGGGAGTGTTGACAGAGGGGCGGAAGGGGTGGACAGCACCAGTTTTAAAACCTTCACATTTGGTCCCCTCCAGGCTGACTCTAGCGTTGTCCCCATACCAGACATTCCAGAGGCAGCATGGCTGGCTTAAAGCTTTGAGTGGCTGACCCTGGAACAACATGTTCTGCATAGCAATAATCACCTCAGAGAGCCACAAGCGAAGTAGAGCATCACATGAACAAGTCAGAGCTCTGTGTCTGTGAATTTGCACCCTGACAAAACATTCTTGACTTTCATTCAAAAAAGGAAAAGGGAAGTTATTGTTGACCCATCTCCAAAACCCATCCTTATTTCTTTGGCCATACCACTAAAGTCATCCCTCACGACCTTATTATACCTCAGACTTTGTCCCATAACTCTTTGTGCCCTGTGGTGTTTGGACAAAAGGTATCCTGCGAAAACTACAAAAACACCCTCGGGGGACCTGTCTTGGGAAAGCTCCTCCCCTCTTACTCCTGCCCTCTCTGCAAACAACCCACTCTATCTAACAAGCGTATGGGTTTCCAATTAAACAGGAAGGATAGGACTGAAATCCTGGTATTGGTAACAATGCAGAGGAGGTGAAGCTGGATTTCATCCCCTTTGTGGCGTCGGCCCAAAGAAAGCTGACTTTAAGACTTCCTGCCTGGAGCAACTGCCAGTTTTCTGCGGCATCTTGGCATCCGCAACGGCAACTATGAACATTATGTTCAGAAGATGTGAAGAGGACTGATGCCAAGAGTTTTAATTAAGGCTGTTTTGTGAAATGGAAAATATAGGCATGTGCAGGTAATGACTTCCATCCCTATTTGGAGGTCTAACACAATATGATTAACACTATCAGCCTAAGCCAATTAATTATATTTAACAGTTGAAAATGCAGAACAACCAAATGGCCCAGAGAGGAAAATCAGTGTGCAGTGCTCTCATTCCCCAAACTGAAGCTGGCTTAATTGTATTACAATAAACTGATGCCAGAGAACATTCAAGACCATGTTGTTAAGCTGAAATATTTCCCTCCAAAACCAATAAAACCAGGAAAAAATAGATTGCAAGCAATGCCTTATTAATAAATCCCACAGTAGAATAAATCATTTATTTGAATTAGTTATCAGTTAGATTGAGAAACATTTATTTCAGACTTTATCATATAGGTTCCTTTTATCTCCTTTTAATTTCTCTGAGAATAGTTATAATAGATAATCAGTAGGACAGCATCATAATGGCCGCTTGTGACTTTTTATTCAATTTTGACTACTTTAATTAGACTAGAATATCAAATTATTAATTTAAAAAAGGTTAAATAGAGAGAAATTGTAATGAAAACAAAGACACCTTAATACAGCTAATTCAGGCCACAAGCATTAGTATAAAAATTTGTGCTACCGGCATTATTTGATCTGACAACCCAAATTTTTCTAGTTATAATAACCCCACAGTGCAGAAATACTGTAAGAAAATTAACAGATACATAGCTACAATAACCTCATTACACTTTGAGGAGGGTGTCACCAAATTTCTTAGGTGTAATACATCATATTGTTTGGAGAAAAAGAGTTGAATCCTTCACTTGTGCAAGTCAGTGGTTGGCAGCCAGTCATGGTAGGCCTGATGCCAAGACACTGATTAGCCTATATAAGCCTCTGCTCTCCAGGCAATATGGAGTGGAGGTGTAGTGGGAGACCAGCTCATCACCAAAGAGCACCCCGCTTAACCAAAGTTTAAGTGGAAGAAAGCCAGTAGACTGTAGTGTATCCATACAGGACATATAAAGCCTTAGGCAGGGAAGCATCTCGCTCTTTAATACATAATTCACTCAGGGCTGAAACATCATGCTTCAGCCTTAAGGATAGGTAAACTGCTTGTGGTGCCTGGAATATTACATTGTCTATATCAGATAGAAACTTTGGATGGTACCTTGCCAGTTATAAAATAAAATTCAGTTGAGCACAGATAAGATTTTCTTTCAAAAACAGACAAGTTAAAACAATCCCTTGACGTTCAGTATCGAGCGTTGAAAGCGTTATTTTCAATGTGTACTAAACGCATGTGGAAGCAATAAACCTCGCCTTTCCACCTCAGTGAGCTTGTCCTCATCAGCCTTGATACACAGGTAGGTCAACATGTGGAGACAGCCATCGGCCCTCGAGACGTCCTATCAGACATGCACGTGGTCACCTTACATCGCAACTCCAGCAAATGCATCTTCCTGCAAGGGTATTATTAGAAGCACTCTCATCTTTGTGCCAGCGTTATTATCATAACTGATGAGATGTGCATTAGTTACTTCCATCTTTGCAACAAATTGGCCATAATGTTAGCACACTTGTACACATCCTTTTTGAGTTCAGCATGAACAGTGAAGAACCTGGGGAGCAATATGGCTTTCACGTGTAATAGTCTTAGCTCAAGTTCCCATGAAAAAGGGCACTAATGGGTTAACAGTAGAAATGAGAGGGGAAGAGACAGAAAATCAATGCTTTTGTGGAACGGAAGAAAGAAAGGCTTTCACAGGTCTATGTATCATTAAGCAATTGAGAAAGCTAATTAGAGTGGGGTAAAAGATGTGAAGATCTTGCACCTAATTATTTCCATGGCAACCAGAGCTCCTGTAGATGATGAGAGGTAGCATTCAGTTTGCTCCAATTAAACCAGTAACAAGAGAAAGAGAGACCCCTAGTGGGATCACACAACTATATCCTTGGAAAAGAAAATTAACTGGCTATTTAAAAAATATATATATATTAAAACATTTTTTGGGCAGGATCTCTTTTTTACTATCCACCATCATCTGAAATTATAGTTTAAGTGTTGCAAAATACTTTGCTACAAAATTAAAGTGGAGCAAGATAAGAGAAAAAAAACCCCCAGAAAACTCTCTCTTGTATGGCTTTATATCTGATGCTGACAGCAGTAAGATTAAATCCTTATAACTTCTGTGATCAGGATTTGGTGGGAACCAGGGGAATTAGCTGATTTTTAGCAGATGAAACATTTTTGCGCTAACATAAACAAATAAACCAGAGGCTACAAGGTTGCACTGTATTTTATTGTACTACAACACAAACATAGTATAAAAAAGTATATACACAAAAAAAAGAAAAACCGTCAATTGAATTTATCGAAAAAGTACATGAGTAAATCGAACTTAATGTCTCTGTTTGCTTGGGTCAATCTTCTCCAGATGAATCAAAGGTTTGAGTTGCTCAGCAAAGCTGCGCATGTCCTCTGACACAGTGTCCTGTCCAGCAGGGGCCAAAACACTCAGTTCAACTAAACATGAAAGCGACATTCGCTCTGTATTTTCTGTGTTTCCTGGTACCAGGATCCGAGACACCTTACTAACCACAACTTTCATGGCACCTTTGCGAAATATGTGGCCTGTGGCCACAAACTCATGATCCATGCGGAAGCCCATCTCGTTTAGGAACTCTGGAAGGCTGTGCGAGGCGGCCACGTCAACACAATTGCGTACCAAGGCATGGCGGCTCTTGTCTCCCACTTCAGGTTGGCCTAGATAACGTAGGTGCCATGGAGCGTTGGGGTGGGAGAGGGAGCGCCGGGCACGTAAAATGAAAGGGTTTCCTTGTTGGCCTTTCAAAAGGTAAACTAGTTCATGGTCTGTAAAAGTCTCAGGTTCCATGTTGTCACACAGACCGCGAAGGCGATGCAAGAGGCTCTCCAGCGCCTGGTCCAGTACACTGCCTGGAGTGAAAAAGGAAAAGAGAAAGGGTTGATTTAACAAAACGTATACACAATCATTGATATAGATATTATATTTATGCCAGTAGTTTCTATAATTTTTCTCCTAGAAAAAATGCACAACAACTGAGCGTTTAGGAATGTGATTCTTTCACATATAAAGAACAGAAGAGAGAAAATGAAGCTCTTTTATCAACAGAAACATACTGAAATATTTACATCACCATATATCATTTTAATCAGACATTCCTACTGCAAATCTAGCCTTCAGGAAATGCTATGCTTTGATGTAATTGAAGAAATGGTAACTGTTTTTTGTACAGCTGTCATACATTAAAATATTCTCAAGTAATGTTTCAAACGCCAAACTGCTACAGTACACATTATTGCAAGACATACAAAGTTTGAAAATAAGTCTAGGCTAGTCTTTCACATCTGAAGTTTTGATACACAAGCATACCATGTACACACACTTACTGTGTGTGCAACATTTGCTACATCACATGTCAGCTGTGCAGCCACAGTGACGTGAAAAAGCATGTGAACCTGCTGGAATTAACCGTTTTCTGCATTGACTTGCTATTGAATTTGAACTAACCTCCATCTAACATGCTTGAGATGGTAACACACTATTATAATTTTTCATCTCTTTATTGTACATACTTATTAAACATTTGGAATGCTTTTAAAAAATGTTCAATTAACCTATCAGTAAGTACCACGCAGACTGGAGCCTTCATAAGACTTAAATATGTCATGGAGGGATTTGTGCAAAATATAAAAACAAAAAATGGTTGGTAAGGTTCAATTTGAGGTGAGGGTTTGCGTATCACAGAATACAATCACAAATGACCACAACCAGGATAAACACTTCTCATGCACTGCAAGGTAAGATTAAATTATTTACTTTTTACTACTTTAATTTTTGAAAGACATAACTTTACACCTAGTGCTTTACAGGAAGTAACACATTTGTTATAGTACGACATGGCAGGTCCCTCTCCCATGTCGTACTATAACAAATGTGTTACTTCCTGACATTTATTTACTATCCTGACATTTGACCTACTGACATTTAATGTACGACATTTACTATTAGATACCAATTAATAAATCTGAAGTTATAAAGACATGATACTGCTAGTTATCTAACACTAGATTTAAAGTTGTAACTTTGCATCTGCTGCTTGGCAGCTCTGTTATACAAGTTAAGCTCACAGGGTTAGTGACAGTAAACACTGGCTAATTTTAGTACAAGCTAGCGAACTTATCAGAGGCACAGGCTGTGTTACATAACTTTAATTAAATAACTTTAGGTAACATTAACAGAGTTAGGAGCTCTGATTTACCGTAGACTAAATGACATCCTTGTTGGTCTTCTGGGTGTTAAGTTGGCAGTTTAATCTAAAGCAGATATTTAACTCAGTTTGGTTTGGATTTAGGAAATGGAATTAAATACACTCCATTGCCCATCCTTTTTACTAAAAGGGCATTTGATGTTTTTGTAAAAATAAAACAATTCAGCTGCTTCCTTATCTACATGATCACATGTTCCATTTTTGTTTTGAAAAGTTATAAAAAATATGTTTAAGTCAGGCATAAAGCTGTCTGTCTCCTCCACATGTGGTATCAGAGGATGGAGGTATACACTGACATGCAAACCCCAGAAAAAAAACTTGAAAGTTGAATGTCCTTCCCAGTTCTAATCATTGTTCAAACAAAGGTAAACTAAGATAACTGAAAGACATTATTTCCCCGTCTTATTATTATTCCCCCCTAGACATTATTATTT
>JAOWBL010000008.1:14281366-14356390 GCA_028564865.1 Zenarchopterus dispar
AGACGGGCTGGGATAGGCTCCAGCAGACCCCCGTGACCCAGAAATGGAACAACGGGTTTAGAAAATGGATGGATGGAAGGATGGATAGGATCAGGAATGAGTACATCACAGGGATGGCACATGTTAGATGTTTTGGAGATAAAGTCAGAAAGCCCAGACTGAGATGATTTGGACATGTATAGAGGAGGGATAGTGAATTTACTGGGAAAAGGATGTCAAGGTGGGAACTTCCAGACAGCAGGCCTAGAGGAAGACCAAAGATGACATATATATGGATATATATATGGAAGGAGGATATGAGGGTGGTTGGTGTGAGAGAAGAGGATGCAGAGGACCCCTGAAGAGAGTAGCTGAAAGAAAATAAAAATAATAATAAGATAGATTTTTAATATTGCTTTTTCACTGTCAAAATTTATTCAAATCAAAATTGCAACATGAGAGCCTATGGTTAGAGATTGTAAAACTATAGTTTACTTTTAGGAAACTTGAATGCAATGTGTAAAGTGCTAAAGTAATCAGGAAGAAGTAAAAATGAAAAAATAAAATATGTGTAAATTTCAGATTTTTTTTCTATTAAACTCAAAATAAAAATAGGTTTAGGCTATGTTAACATGGCAATTTATTGCTCTAAAAGACACTCCTTTTACGCACGTAAAAAAAACAGGTGAGTAATCCAGTTTTCCCATATTCCCATGAGTACGTGGAGTCCTCCTTGTCCATCCGCCCACCACACACACACACAATGACAGACGCACACTCAGGTACACACGCGAACACGTTTATGTCCCGTTAAAACGCTTTTTTCTCCTCCAGAAAGAGAAGAGCACCGTCGTTATGGAGTTAAGGGAAGCTTTTCTGACATTTCAGCTGACATGGCCTGATTTGCATTACTTGTTTGGTGCGCTTTGTGTCGTTGTCGCTGTGTATAAGTTCACAAATTTACTCCTCAAGAAAAAAGCCCTGGTTCGACAGCTTGAAGCTTTTCCAGGACCGCCGGCACACTGGCTGTTTGGACATATTTTAGAGGTAAACTCAATTACTTCAGCTGTTCGTCAGCAGTATTGGAATATCATTAGTTTATTGTAATGTAATACACTAACCGATTGTTAAATGTCGAATTTTGTGTTTGTAAGAAGCCCGTGAGTTGTAATTACAGTCTAATAACAATTATTAAAGCTTCATACGTCAAGTGTATACCGTTTTTGAGACAGTAATTTGGTATGTCCTTAAATTTGCAGTTAACACTTTTACCCTAGATTGGACCGCTAGATTTAATATTGCCTTTACCTGTATGCAGTCTGGAAATAAAAATAGGAAGTTTTAGTGTGGATTTCCTATTTTTTAATAAGTTTTTGTCATTGTGTCACTCATAAGATAACATGTTAAGGCATGCATCTGTTAAAGTTTCTCTTGCATCTTCTGCTGACGTTTCTTTTTTAGTTAAAACAAGATGGAACAGACTTGGAAAGGGGGCTGAAGTGGGGGGAGCAATATCCTTATGCTTTCCCTATGTGGTTTGGCCCTTCTGTTTGTTTTCTCAACATTCATCATCCTGATTATGTAAAAACCTTACTGACATCAGCAGGTGTGTGAGATTATACTTTAATTTTAAAACAGGAGTGCACCATTATAAGAGTGCTTTATTGTTTGATACAATCATTTAACAGCCTAGATATGTGCATTGTAAACCTCCAAAATCAATGCAACATAGTCTGTTTGTTTTCTTGCTGACAGAGCCAAAAGATGATTTGGCATATAGATATATTGAGTCATGGATTGGTAAGACTGTTTTGCCCTTTCTCTTGCAGCATTCTCTGTTTTTTGTAAAGTCTTGTTTTTTTTTCTGTTAAGTTGATTGTCCGACTGAAATCCATCATGTTTGTGTTTTATAAGGAAACGGCTTACTGGTATCAAAAGGTCAGAAGTGGTTTCGTCACAGAAGGCTCTTGACTCCAGGTTTCCATTATGATGTTCTGAAACCATACATGCAACTGATGTCCGAATCTGCTAAAACTATGTTGGTATGTAAATAAAAGTTCACTTTTGCAAGTTACTAGTTATGATAGTTCAATAAAAAGTTAAGTGGTGATGCCTGGGCTAACACAAGACAGATCACACTTTTTTGAACCAAATCTGTACAGGCTAATGCACGCGTAGGAGTATTTTTTCACATCCTGCAAAGTCACATCTGTTCTCTTGTTGTTGCCAGGACAAATGGGAGAGTTATGCAAAGACCAATGAGGTATTTGAATTATTCGGACATGTGAGCCTTATGACACTGGACAGCATCTTGAAGTGTGCTTTTAGCTGCAACAGCAACTGTCAAACAGAGGGGTGAGTATTCACAACCTCAGCTTCAGGAGGCTCAGCTTCTCCCTTGTTTTCTGTTCTTAGTAGTAAATTTAGAAAAAATATATAGTTCAGCTGTTAAGTAGAGGATGTGTGACTTTAATGCTTGCCTACTTTCACATTTCAGGGGAACAAATGAATACATCAAAGCAGTGTATGAACTCAGCCATCTTATAAACCTGCGGATGAGGACGTTTCCATACCACAGTGACCTCATTTTCTACTTCAGCCCACATGGGTTCAGATATAGGAAAGCACGTAGGGTTTCTTACAGTCATACACGTAAGCTCGTTGTTGATCTAATTTTTCTCAACAATAGTGTAAATGACTTCAAAGTGAAACTATAAAACACATCCACTATCTCCTTCTCTGAAGAGGAAGTTATAAGAAAGAGACAAGAAGCTCTGAAGGAAGAAACTGAAGTTAGCCGAATACAGCGCAAGAGATACCTGGACTTTCTAGACATCCTTCTCTTTGCAAGAGTAAGTTGTGCGATATCAGTCTTGATCACTGAAGTTAAGAAATGACAAAGAGAATAATCATATGAAAAGGTTTAAAGCACCAACACCCTTAATTTTGAACCAGTCAGTCTAACCTATGCAAAACCAAGTTACAACCTATAGAAAACTGAAGCCTTAAGACGTTTCTACAAGTAAAAATAAGATATGTATGAAATCTGATGTCAGATAAGAGATGAAGTGGTATTAAATGCAAATATAATTGCTTCAAACTGGAAAGGGAAGGCAAGCACAAATAGCTGCTGTCACTGTGTGGAACCATGTTTTGCATATTAATGTAGCCTCATCCTGAGGCAACTGGCAGGCTTTTTGTCCTCATGAGCAAACAATTAAGAGCAAACAGTTGGATTACAAGTGCAAAGATCAATGAAGACAACAATTGAAATTGTTTGACATTCAATTTCTGATTGCTTTAAGCATTCCTAGTCTGTTTTATCAAGGTAGGATGATGTCAGGAGAGATGTCTGCCTGTTAAAATGCAGTGGCAGTTAAGAGATGAGACAAGATGCCCCCAAGCCGACACTTAGTAAAAACTATATTTAAAAAAAATACCCCCACCCCACAGACACCTGTTTTGGTGTTGTTGTTTTTTTTTTTTGTTTGTTTGTTTTTTAAAGGGGCTCGACATGTTACTAAATCTGAAATGTATTTTTTCTTCTTCTGACTCAAGTTCTAACACTTATTTTAAATAAAAATAATCAATTTTATATTTCTTTGTACTCAATTGGTTTAAATATTTTGTGGAACTTTTACATTCTATAACCAATGAATATAGAAAACTACGTGATCCCAAGTGGTTAACACTGTGATATCTAACACGAGCCCGTATTCTTAATGTGTATTTAACACTCCTTTATTATATTTTTTTTATTGATATCATGAAGCAGAGTATAAATTTCTAAATTTTTGTAGGCATTTCCAAAGTTATGCATATTAAACCGTCACTGTCACTCACCTTCAGGATGAGAAGCAGCAGGGTCTGTCAGATGAAGATATATGTGCAGAAGTGGACACCTTCATGTTTGAGGGGCATGACACAACAGCCAGCGGCATCTCTTTCATCCTCTACTGTCTGGCCTGCCACCCAGAGCACCAGAAGATCTGCAGGGATGAGATTATTGAGGTCCTGGGTGGCAAGGACACAATGGAATGGTAGGCTTATGTAATATGAGGCTTATGTAATGAAAATATTCCACTGTGAAAGCATCCTTGTCACACCATCTTCTTAGGAGAGCTACAGGTCTTTATTGTCTCTTGATCACTAACACTGCACCTGTTTGCTATATTAAGGGAGGACCTGAGTAAAATACCCTACACTACAATGTGCATAAAAGAATCGCTTCGCCTTTACCCACCTGTACCAACAATATCCAGGATGATCACCAAACCCATGACCTTTTTTGATGGAAGGACTTTGCCAGCAGGTCCGTGAAATTATTACGTGCTATAAAAAAAGTGGATGACAATGCTTTAGATGATACTGCCTTTGGATAGTGCAGCAAGGGAATGAAATATTAACTCCTGTGACCTCTGGACCTGCACTAGTGTTTCACAGTCCTTACCTTTTCAACTTCAGTGAATTTTTAAAACCTTTTGTCACCATATTTGACTACACCACAAACTGTGCAGAATATTCCCTATTTGTTATTTTAAACTACTCATCTTTTGTGTCACATTTACAACAAAACTATTAAATGTTGGGATTTCAGATGTTTTTTGCACGGTTTTGTACACATATTTCCATAGTTATCTTGTTTAAATTTGAACACTGATTATGAAAAGACTAATTCATAAACATGCATGGTGCTTGCTTAGAGTTTTACTTCCCACTTTGTTCATGACTGTAAAGGAACTATGCAAAATTTGTATGTTAACAGTAACATTTTTTTTCCTTCTCTGCAGGTTTTCGTGTTGGCACCAGTGTGTTTGGAATTCACAGAAATCCTACTGTCTGGGAAAAGCCTGATGTAAGGCAAAATGATATTCAGAGCAGAACAAATCGGATATTGTCATTATTATTGAATGAATTAATAACAACACGACTTGTGAAATCTGTCAGCACTCTGTTAATATGTGAAGTACTTCAAATAATGGGAGACAGTTAACGCAAAAAACCATGTTAATTTGGCAACTTATTAAAAACCTAGAGCGACCAGATATCTGAATAAAACAGACTGACATCCAAAAGCTGCTTTATTCTCCTGCTGTACTGTGTGTGAATATGTTTAAACAGATTTGTCTCAGCAGAAACAAACGTGCAGTTTCCACAACACCGACATGTTCTTTCATCTTTTGTTGTAACAGGTCTTTGACCCATTGCGTTTCCTCCCAGAAAATGTTTCAAAGAGATCTCCTCATGCTTTTGTGCCATTCTCAGCTGGGCCAAGGTTTGAACACACTTGACACCCTACGAGGGTTTTAATTGCACTCAGTTTACAGCGTCTCACTGCCCTCACAAATACATCACAACAGTCTGCAGTATGTAAATGTGTAATCACCAAGCCCTGTTTTTGTAAACGCGCTGAAAAGAACTAAGGTTTTTATGAGGGGCCAAAGTAGAGAACAGGTGAACTCAGTGTAACACATGCATTAGGTGCTGAATCTTGATTTGGTGTTAATCAAACAACCCTTATTCTCCCCCTCGGTTCATTTTCTGCATATCCCACTGTCAATGATAACACATGACTCTTAGTCTCATCTTTCTGCTTGGATTATTGAGTTTCTCCTTATATTTCTTACATCTGTGTTGTCTTCTTTCAGAAACTGCATTGGTCAGAATTTTGCAATGAATGAAATGAAGGCGGTGATAGCCCTGACACTGAAGCGTTACCAGCTGATAGAAGACCCCAGTTTGAAACCCAAGATTATTCCACGGCTGATTCTCCGCTCACTCAACGGCATCCACATCAAGATCAAACCAGTGGAGCCACAGGCGTAAGGAAAAATACATAGAGGAACAGCTGGAAAATACATAATTCAGGACTTAAATCATTGAAACCAATTGAATTACAAATCCAATCATTCAGGGGGATTTGATGTTAATTTTAACCAAGCTTTTCCACTATCATAAAACCTAATGATTATGAATAGTGTCTTATTAAAACATGTTTCCAGAGGGATTACTTGTTTAAAAACTAGAGTCAAAACATGTAACGTTGTCACACTTGGACTTCAATTCATGACATGATTGTAAGATGAAAGCAATTGTGAGGTTAGATTATGAAACTTGTAGAGATTTATAGTTTTGCTAAGCCTTCATTTTTGGCAATTTACACAGAAAACTATTAGATGAGAGAAAAATAATGCAAATTATGACAGATATGCTAAAACACCTAACTAAAACAGAAAGCTAAGAGAAACTGCAAAATATGATGGCTACTAAGTACATGCAGCAACACCTTATGATTAAAAAAGAGAGATGTGGCCAGTTTTTTAAGTGGGTAGTGGTTGTTGCAACTCATTTCAAGTTTGGTTGATGGTTGTGTCAGAAGATGTTAAACAGTTTAAATATTAAAATAAGCTCCGCCCCTCTCCTCCCCTTTGCAAGACTGTGTAATATGAATAACTAGTTCAGCACAGAGGTACGGTATATAGTAAGAAGTAGGTCAAGATTCGTGTTTACCATCTCATCAGTGTCTGTTTGTCTGGCACATGATTTCTTTTAAGTCAGATCCAAAGTACATCTGAGATATGTGGTCAGTGGTTAACTCTGGAATATACCGTTGGGAGCGAGAAGACAGGACAAATGGCTCTAAACATACGCCGCTGCTTTTTCTCTCTCCCTGTGCTAATACGCCATAAAAAATAATGCCCTACCAGTCTTTTTACAAGTCAAATTACACATTTACTTCAAAGGGCTACACAGTGCACTAGAAGGTCTTGAACAGCTGTAGTAAATACAGTTCAAGTGGATGAATGGGACACTCCCTCCTCACCCCCCCTCAAAAAAAAAAAATTTTAACTTCATAATCCTTCATACACTTTCTCAGGGTTTTTCCCAGTACAGATTTTACCACTTCAGTTTTTAAGCTTGTGGGAGAAATGCCAATGACTTTTTGAAGAGATGTAAATTATGACTACTGAAACAATTAATTTCCCTTTGTGGATCAATAAAGTATTTTTGAACTTGAATTTGCAGGTGACAGAACAGCTAGTTATATGAAAAAGAATTTCCCACTAGTAAATTCTAAGGTTTTACATATCAAAATAAAAACATAATAAATAATAATCTAGTACGTTTGGTAAATATAGCTAATTTAAGCTCAGATGAACAATAGGAGACCTTGAGTCATTATTTACTAAAAAAAGAATTAAGCTACACTGCAGAAGCGATATGTGAAAATACTAAGTACGCCCCTATTGTTTCCACAGAATTAAAACGGTAACGAACATCCAGGTGATGGTAATCAAATGCCCCCTACTGATTAGTCAACCAAGTGTGATGCTCTCTGTCATCTCAAACTGTTTTATGAAAAAGCACATGATCACTAGCACATAACTCAAAAAGAAAAGAATTAGGATGATCAGTCTGACTGAAATAGTGCGGAGGGACCTTCAAAAAGCTGTGCTTTATACAAATAACCACAAAGAATCGGAAAAAAAAAACTGAACCAATACTGGAAAGAAGAGTGGGCCTACATTTTCCCACAGCCACATGAGACTGACAATGTCATCCTGAAAACCATTACTTCAAGTTTCTGCTGTCAAAGGGGATTCTGCAAGTTACATAATCATGGCATGATCTTAATTTTTACACAAAGAACTTTTTCATTTTGTTGTAGTTTGTGTTGAATAAATGATGACACTAATATGTCATGTGTGGTTAATCTCAGGATGTATTTACCTCATTTTAAGAACTTGGATCAACCAGATGTTTTATCATAGCTATTATGCCCTGATATAGACAGTAACACCTTACAACTGAAAGAGGATGTACTTTTTTCCACAAGGACAAAAACTGAAGGTGGCTGGTGCCGAAGAATTTTGAAAACAGGTTGGGGAGTTGGGTATAAAGTTTCTAATCCAACATCAGTTTAAATAATATGATATATAGTAACAAAATTTCTCTGAGAGACAGAAAAATGTCCAGTTACACTTGTAAAATTAGTCCAACACGTGAAATTCATTATATTTCAGATATCCTTTAAAAATAAATAAATAAATAAATATTTCAGATATCCTCTATTTTATATAAGAGAAAAGAATACCCTACTAATTTATGGTTGCATTTGAGTAAATGTAACCAACATCTAAAGCAAAGTTAAGATTGTACTTGTTATGGGTATGCTTTTGTAAAACCACATAGACCTTTTTGACCAGCAGGTCAGGTTAAGAACTGTGAAGCTGAACTCAAGTGACTGGACAAAGCTGTTTAACAAACTACAATGTCACTGAGTGTGTGGAGTGAGTGGAATGAAGTCCACAAGCAATCACCAACTAACAGGGCTTCAACTTTAGTACTAATGTAATGATGACAGGCTTGAATCCCTTAAAACTGCACATACCAGTAATCTTGCAATGTATGTGAAAGAGAAAGATTTAAAAACAAACAAAAAAAAAACACTTTCCATATCAAGATGTCATCATTGCATTGAGTAGGTTCATGCACAAATATTGTAGAAAGGCACAAAAGTCAAAAGTAATTCAGTCTTTATTTACAGTCATATTACAAAATCCACACACTCAGAACAAAATGTCACTAACACAGTTGGTAAAAACGCACAATTTTTTCAGATTTCCATCCTTCGACATAACTTGAATTAACTCATGCCTTGCAAAACGGCTTTTTCCAAAAAGCAAGAGTTACCTAAAGCTGTATCAGGAGATGTGATATGAAGTCCAGCCACTGCCACCCAGTCCTTCTAACAGTTATACCCCCCCCAACCTTTGCTAAAACTAATAACCCATTAGGTAATACAAGTTAATTGAATAATAGGCAAGAAAACTGCTTCTTTTGAAAGAAATGTAATTAAGTAACCAAAGCAGAGTTCTTTGATTACTTACAATTCCTGTTCTTAAAATGTACCTCCTTTACTATGTCAATATGAAATTTCATGTTATGGTTTGACTTCATGAATACACTCCTCACAATTTATAACCAGATGAGGACATGCTTAACACACTGGGCTGTTCTTTTCTCCTGGTATGCTGAAAGACAGGTCCTTTGCCTCAAGTTGGTGAAGAAAAACTGTACTAGACTGTAAACTACACTCTTCTCTGTTGAATCTGAAAGCAAGATTAAGATGCTATATGACCTTTGTAACAATCAAAATCCAAACCGCTATTTTTCAGTATCACTTTATTTTGGACTTGATAACTGTTATTGTGCTCAAGTCTATTTGCTTTATTCTGTTACTACTTGGAAACAGTCTATTTAAATAGTAAACAAAAAATTTAAATTCTCTTATTTACAGTAGATTTACTGTATGAAAAGGGTGGAGACCATTTAAAAACCATTTTAAAAGTCAAAAGAAAATTGTTCAGTTTATTGGGCATCTCCCTTTAACCTACACAGGAGTCTAAAGAAAAAACTGTGTACAATTTCTCTAGTGGGAGGGCACACCTCTCGTTAACATTACTGCAACAGGCCATGCACCGGTCAAATTTACAGCCAAACGTTTTACAGATCTGATTTTTTTTTTTTTGTCTGAGGCGCCATCTAGTGGATTGCAGAGGAAATGTAAGAAAATTAATCTTCCCAATACCAGGAAACAAAATAAATCTCAATCCATTTGAATATCAATACGTTTTCAGAATAAAAAGTAGCCCTGTGTTTTGACAGTAATTCAATTTACTTCTGAAATTGCCACGTTTTCTGAATTTTCACAGTAAGATACCATATATAAAAGTACATTTGCCTTTTTAGTAGCATTATCAACGTTCCAAAAGGTGAAAAAAAAAAATGTTGAAATGTGTTTTTAAAAAAAAACAAGTTTACATTGATCAAATCCAAACAAACAACTCTGTGACCCTTCACAACCTTGTAGCCTGTCAACCTGACATACATGTCTAACTGCATCCCTGTTGTTTATATCCTAACTGGTAAGTTTTGTATATTTGGGTGAATTTCATTAGAAATGAATATATTTCTTCTGCTTC
The DNA here is from genome assembly GCA_028564865.1 of Zenarchopterus dispar. Taxonomy (NCBI): domain Eukaryota; kingdom Metazoa; phylum Chordata; class Actinopteri; order Beloniformes; family Zenarchopteridae; genus Zenarchopterus; species Zenarchopterus dispar. The sequence goes on from JAOWBL010000008.1 coordinate 14,291,332, forward strand.
TGGATACATTATCAAAGGTTAACTTAGTAATGCAGATTATATCATGTGACAGACAACCAGGAAAATGTGTGGAGCATATTTTTAATTACAAAGAGTAACAAGAACAATAACAAAAAAAGAAAAAAGAAAAAAAACATTAGAAGTGAATAGCTCCACCTCTGCCAGGTCACAGTCCCTGATGTATCTGCTGGAAACCTGAGAGTCAGCAGCTTTACGAAACTGGTTAGATGAGTAGTGAAAGGGTGGGTTTCTTGCCTGGCCAAGCTTCTTTGGCATACTTCTTTTTCCGTGGCTCGTTGTGGGCCTCTGGTAGGTAGGGGGCTGTTACAGGTGTGGGGTTGAGGGCAATAGGGGGGTGTGGAGCCTCTGGGGCCAGGTCTACCTCTGGTGCTGGATTAGGGAACGGCAGAGGAAGCCCTCCTTGCATTGCAGCACCTCCTGGTGCTCCTGTTGGCTGGTTCTCATGACTGGTGGGAGGCAAGTCCCCATAGAGACCGCCAGCCAGGCTGTAGGCGTGAATGCGCTTTGAAGTCAGGTCCTCGAGACCCAGAGAGTTTTGGCCATCTGACCTCCGTTTCTACAGAAATGATGGAAAAACGTATTACCTAAAGCAGTGGTCCCCAACCTTTTTTGCGCCACGGACCGGTTTAATGTCGGACAATATCTCCACAGATCAGCCTTTAAGGTGTAGTGGGTAAATACAAGAAAATAAATTGGCATAAAAACTGGTATTTTTTAAATATAATAATAAACGTGAATCCACTGGGTACGCAACTTTATTAGCAGAATTTAATTTAATGCAGAATACTTGGTCTCCAAGTGGTGGAGCAGTTTTGAAGATTTCACTGCCTCATTAGAGAGCTGGTCCCCACATACTGTTATGCAAAGCAGGCTAAGAACAACCTGTCACAATAAAGCCATATATCAAGTAAGGCTTCTGTTATTGTCTGTTAAATGCAGCTATCTTTTTCTTTGAAGCTGAAGGCTATCCTGTCTCCTGACTGGCTCTTTTACCCTGCGCAAAGAAATTTCCAAAGATGCTTTTTTTTTTTTTTTTACTAGTTTTGCTAGCTAGGGTTTAATATTAGCATTAATGTATTATGCGACCAAGACAAGCATCTTGACGTGCGTCAAAAGTGAGTCACAGATGTAATGGCGAGAATGCTGTCATTTTTCAAAATAAAACATTGTTCAGACTCAGATAATAAATAAAACGGAAATAATATAAGTTATTTCTTCTTTCTGTGCGGCACGGTACCAAATGACCCCCGGACTAATACCGGTCTGCAGCCCGGGGGTTGGGGACCACTGATCTAAATGATGTTTTAGATAAGGACTTCTTTCCAGCAAATTGGCAAGCAAATAAAAATATTGGTGGCATGTCTGAACTAACAGCCCTGGTGTTTTTGATAACTATTGTGATGACATTTTGAATGGGTTGAACAAAGTAACTTTTTTTTTTTTATAATGTCACAAGCCTGAACAACTGCTCATATGGAGAAAAAAAGAATATTGATTGGTCCATGATCTACCATTTGGAGAAATCTGACTGATTAAATTGATTAAAAATAACAAGAAGTCTATTTTCCAAGTGCATGGTTTTATCAATGACAATCGGTTACAGAACCAAGTTATTTTTCAGTGTCCGAGCTAAATAGAGGACATGGAAAAATTTTTAAAAATGGTGATCTGCAAAGATACCATTTCTGGTTATGCTGATATTTTCACTGTGATTAATTCTACATTTTGTTAGTGTGCTAAAATTACGTGCAAAATTATGACCACAGAGCTGCAAATGTTTGAGGACTAGCTGAGGGGTGGGAGCAGCTTCTCATCTGACAAACAGCATTAATGTTCGTGAAAATGTCTGCAGATTTAATAAAAGATTGTAGTTGTACAATTAAACCTTCATTCATTTAATAAACCTAATGTTTTGAAAACTGTCCTATTCAACTGCTTTCACCCATGTTTAAATGACAATTCCATAGTTTTAATAAACTGATGAAGCCATTAGTGTTACATATTTGTTTGAGAAGGACACTGGAAACACTTAATGTTTTGCTAAATACTATATGCTGAAAATATAAATTCAATAGTTGAAGACACAAGTTCACTTTGTCACCTGAAATCAATCAGCCGAATTATTGAGCAAAACTCACCTTAATGGGGATGACAGCTGTTTGAACCATATTTCTAAAGCGTCCGACTGAGGGATCAATGTCCTCTGTGAGAATGTAAAAAAGGAAAACTGTTAGTGTATTTCAGATTATTTTTCTCCCTAATAAAAGTTAGAATTCAACTGTGTCGCTGTTCTATCTGATCAGTAACATAGCTCAGCCATATTTTCACACTTTACAAAGACAGTCAACATTAAGATTCAATAAAAACAATTTGGCAAGATTAGTTATGTCATGTCTACTTTAAGGATGAAATTTAAGAAAAAATATTGACATAGCGAAGTTTGTCTTGAAGTTTAACTTAAAAGGTTGGTCAACTCCAAAACTAAAAACATAATCTATTTTCCAAAGTAAAACTTTGGTTCAAAAATTTAAAAAACTAAAAAAAATTATTTACTTTAATATTTGTAAAAACAACAGTGTGAACAGAATCACTACTTCAGCAGCACCTTCTCTTTGACCAGTACCTGGGTTAATGATGCAATCCTCTTCACTGAAGGTGACTCGGGAGTTTCTACGTTTTCTCTTAGGCCTCTGGATTTCCAAGTTGCCTTCCTCGATAGTTAGGAGAGAGATGCGCTTGTTGTGAGCCGTGTTAAACTCTGTTAGGTTCTAGCAGGATACAGAAATCACAACACAAATGAGCAATGGGACTGAACTGATAACAGAACTTTCCAACCCAATACACACCACTAGGTTGACTATAACAACACATAATGCCATCAATATAAGAGAAAGTAAAACACAGATTTGAATAAGTCAGCAAATTATGAAAAGCATATTTTTGAATCGTTATATGGTGCATATATTCATGCAGTCAATGATCTGTGAAAATGAAAGTATTTTTTAAACTATACTGAAACAGCTATGGAAACCACCAGTTAAAATACATTGCCAAGACTAAATAAGTGAGCCCTAGATAAATGTTCCTTTTTATTTTGTATTTCTCCTAAAAACACAGCTAAGTCATAACCCAAGTTACAATAATCAAATACAATCTATTTTATTTCACCATTAAAAACTTTATATTGTTCTTGTCCAGACTGCACACATCAAATATTGACAGAACAGGTTACATAATGGATATGGACTCATAGCCTAATGAATTTGACAAAGGCTGAAGCACAAGATGAGGAACCAGATTCAAAAATAATATTTTTATATTAATTATTGCAACATCCAGCCAGAAAAAAAAAAACAAAACAAACATTACTGAACACTGTAACCAATTGCTCCAACCAGGCTTGTTGCCTCCAAAAGCCCTATGTAGAATGCAAAGGAAGTAAGACATTAATGTCAGCCAAGGGCTTTCATGTAGCCGATTTTAAAAATTTAAAAATTTAAAAAAAAAAAAAAATCCAGTCATGTGTCTACGGTTGGAGCTGCCAAGATCAAAACCCACACAGGCATGATGCAATAACCTCAAGAGTGCCATTAACAATGTGGAGAGTATTTATCAAATAAAGTTAACATACATCAAGCTCTGTTTCTTCCTCTGGAAGCCCAAGTAGTCCTTTCAGCTCCTCATCCTCGCCCGTCTTATTGTCTCCTGTACCAGCACTACCTTGGGTTTGGGGTTTCTCTCTGATGATGTAGGTCCGTGTTGAAGCTCCAAAAGATATTGTAGAGTCTATGGGAACCTGCTGAGGCTTGTGGGCCTCTAGGCGAATGTGTCCAAGGAAAGTACCATGTGCTAAAATAGTGAAAATTAAATAAGGTGTGAAAGACTGGTGGTGTAATAATAAAATAGAAATACTTTGGCATGAAAGCAATATATAGACTTTATGTAAATCAGGTGACCGTTGTGAACAGTTACCATTACCAGGCAAATGTTATGAATTATTTTTGTGAATATGTTTCATATTGCTACTATGATTACACAGCAGGTGGGAAACAAGAAAACCCCAATGGTTTCTTTAAATTTGTCAATGTAAAAAAAAGTAGAAATTACAAAAAAAATAACTGGCCATAAGAAACAGGAGGGCTTACCACATATAATCTATAATGTAAAAACATGACAGATATTAGCTTTAAATAATTATTTGTTTAATGGTAATTGTAACGACCAGCAAGTCACTTCAGCATTTGGGACATACAAGTTGCCCTTTGCAAATAAACTGAGTAGCACGTGTCAAACAACTGTACATTAAACTGAACGTGAAAAGTGTGATAGATGTCTTACTGCTATTGAGGTCTATAAGGAAGACCCTTTTCAGGTGTTTGTGGTACACTAATGCAGCATGAACACGTGAGCACGACTGATGGTCGATGGTGAAGTCACACCAGTCAGGGTTCCTCCCAAACAGGTAGTACTTCTTTTCATCTATTATCAATTTCTACAAAGAGAGACAATTTGTATCAATCACTCATCAAAACCACTGATGAGATGGTCAGTATTATACTGCTGTGCCTCTGAGCCATAACTCATCAGTGCTGCTTTCCACTGAAAAGCTTAAATCTCACGGCTAATGTTTCTCTTGCACCGTTTGCAGCTATGCAGCCATAGAAACCCCAGCATGCAACACATCTGGGACTGACTGTCAGGCTTCTGTTTGGTGCGTTCAACATTTACTACGCACACTATTAAGAATTATATGTTATTGTTTAAAAGGAAAATAAAGTTACACTATCACAAAACGGAATCTCTAACAACCTCCAAACTTACCTCTATTAGTTTGTCTCCCTTCATTACGTCAAGATGGAGCCCCGTGGGCGGTTTGCCTGCCCTGAACACAAACGATCGTTGACTATTTTAAATATTCGGATTAGAAATAGACATGCTTGTAAAACTGAACCCTGCTATATATAAATTAATATATTAGCTCAGCTTTTCTTTTCATACTTGAAGGCTTATTGGTTTCTCGAGCATCTAGACTTCATCACTGGCGCCACTAATTGCAAGAATGATATTTTCACTGGGATATTTCTCACTATAATCTCTACAATTATTTTGATCATAACTGGAATTCTCAGCATTGAACATATAATGTTGAATGAAATGAAAAAAGATGAAAAACTTCTCACGCCATTTGTAGATCAATGCCAACATCATTAACGAGTTAGCCTGCTAGCTTTACTAGATGCTAATATTAGCTAGTGTAATTGCTAGCTTTTCTCTTGTGTAAAAGTGGGATATATCAACGGGAGCACATCAATTTACTCATTTGCATCTAACAATATCTTACAAACAGCCCCCTTCTCTTTCAACATGTGCATTTTCTCACCATGATGGACAATCGAACGGAGGACCGTCTTTGCTTGTTTTAGTCGCCATCTTGCTTCAACATATTAAAGCCGAGGTGCATTTTGGGTTCACGGCACTATGAATGGGAGTTGTAGTTGTAGGGGAAGTAGAAGGTAATTGTGTTTTCTACTTAAGGAAAAGTACTGTACTAATACGAAACTGTAAAAGCATTCTTTTCCAACAGTTACTAACAGTTTTGTTAACTAATACTGTAGTATCTGAACTATCATTATAATTACCCACATTATGTGCTTAAAGTGTTAGCAGTAGCCTCCTCCAACCAATGCTGAAAAGGGTGTGATATATATAGTATATAATGTTAACATTATGCCATTAATGTTATAAGAGCAGGACAGTTGACTTCTCATGGTGTTTTTCTTTATGAATTTGTTTTCCCTTCTAAAATTGTGAAAAATGTTATAAGTGCATAAATAATGATAATTTATCTCATCCTCCTGCCCCCCTCTCTATCTATCTATCTATCTATCTATCTATCTATCTATCTATCTATCTATCTATCTATCTATCTATATATATATATATATATATGTATATATATAAATAATTCAACATTTTTCCTCAGTTACAATTGTAGAGTGATTAGATTATATTTATTTTATTTATTCTCTCTCATAGATCATTGACAAGGTTTTGCTCTAAATATGCTTAGCTATTAAAATTTAAATATTTTCTAACGTCAGAGTGAAAATCTTTTGTTATTATAAAAAAAAGTCATTGGAAATGCACACAGCTGAACTATTTGTGATGATTTGTTGAATAAGACTCTTTACTTGACACAATTGACATTGAAGTGATAATTATTTGGTCTAAATACTCACAAACTGACAAAATTGTAGGCTGTATTATAATTTTGGAATAAGCAAAATTTCAGACGAACTTAAGGTATTAAATTGTTGTATTGTTAAACCATCTATGTAATAAAAGAGATGCAAGAGAGCTAAGTGGCATCCAAATAATAGAGGAGGGGGTTCTTTTTGTGCCCCCCCCCCCTTCTTGGGGTTTTACCCAATAGTAAGTGTAGTCAGTAGAATGAACTCTGTTACTGGCTCCTCAAGTTTTGGGGCTTGATGTTTGGTCCGGTGGCCATAGAAGTAAACTATGCTGTTTTGTGATTCATCTTATGGGCATTTTCTGAGCACTGAACATATTAGCATATTTTTCCTCTGTGGTTTAGCAAGTTATCATCCATTTTTAATACATGTCAGTATTTCATTCATTATTGACATTACTTGTTTTGTTCATCACTCATTATGACACAAAATCAATGCTTGTCAATTGATGTTGCATGCAGATTTCTTTTTAGTTACAGACAAAAAAAAGTGGGGAAGTGTGATGGAAAAAAAAATCAGTCGCTCTGTGATTTCATTGTGAGTACACCCAGTTTAGAGGAGTATTGTGTCTGTGCAGTTTGAGTTTAGCTGTCTTACACAAAGGTTTTGTTTTGAGAACTGCATGTTTTTTTGTCTGAAACCAAACTGCTCTGTTCTGGTGAAACTGCTGTATTGGCAACTCTCTGTGTCACTCCTGCACTGAAACTTAAGATATACATCTGACCCTTTTTCATGCGAAAGATAATTAGATAATTCACTATCCTGAGCCATATTGCCAAGTCTTTATTTTAGAGTGCTATTATATTGTTTCAGTCTTACTCAGATATTGTAGTCGCCTAGGGGGTTAAAATGTGTTTATACAAATGTACAAGATACTACTTTTTCACAACAAATTTAGAAAGAAAGAAACTACATGAATACAGTCACTGGAGAATATAGTAACAGCATTGAAGAAACAGTACATGAATACACTCAGTGGAGAATATAGTAGCAGCAGTAAAGAAAAAAACAATAAATGACACGAGTTTGATCACGCTGATTATAGGTTTTGAATGTCAAACTGATTAATTTTCGAAAGAAAAAATGCAACATAAAGTATAAAACGTTCTTCTGAAAAAAAAAGACTTCTGGATGTTCAAAAAATGACCGGTAGGGGTCTCTAAACCTCAACTTACTGCAGCAAAGGGAAGTGAAAAAAAGGTTAAGTTTTGATCGTTTGACACAATTTTATGCGAACCTAACCTCGCTGGTCCGCTACACTGATACTGTGTGTTTGTATGGGTGTGTGAGGGTGTTTTGTGTGATAACTGACTTCTTCAAGCTGAAGCTCTTCCTACTTTTAATAGAGGTGGCTCATAGTCATGTTTGTGCAATTTAGTCTCATCTTGTAGCAGAAGGAAGTGTGTGCTATTTTTCAGTGAAAATAAAGATAATTGAAATTATGTTCTGACGCATTAAGAAAAAGAGAGAGAAATAGTCGGTGTGGGATTTAGGAGAAAATTGATAAAGTGATACAGAAGAAATGTACCCGTCTGAATAAAACATGTCTGCTCAAGTTACTACCATTAGTAATCTGTGTTTTCTATCAGTGAGGAAGAGGCTTCGTTTTTGAACAATATGCTATCTGGTGGGCAACACGGTGGCTTAGTGGTTGACACTGTTGCCCTACATTACTGCCCCTCAACTCCTGGGGCTGCTAGGAGTCTTTGTGTTGAGTTCGCATGTTCTCCCCAAGCTTGAAAAAACTAGAAAATGGATGGATGCTATCTGGCCACATACTTGCTAATGTTAAAACTTGGGTTTGGCCAGATTAACTAACAGAGCTGTTTTCCATGCAGTAACAAGAATTGATTTAGTTGCTTTAACAACAGAGGACCTACTGTGATTTATTGACATAGGAATGTGACATGTACCAAGGACACCATTTGCTGCCTCCAAACAACTCTTTCACACATTCAAAATTCAATATATTTTGTCAAAAAAGTTTATCAGTAACTTCTTTGTTCAGAGTAATCATGTTGGTATCTATGCTGTAGTCAGATTTAAAAAAACAAACAAAAATAAAAAACAAAAAAAAACTTGACATTTTCCCTGCGTATCAAAGCCCCCATTAGGCTATGTCTCTTAGCCTCTGGCTGTAAATGCAAAAGTTGTGCAGACAGTTCCTCTAACTTCCTCATTCACTTTTGTGGTTTTTAGCTGTGAGAGCAACTCCTTTTTTTTTCTCTTTTTGCTGTGCTCGTCATTTGGCGCCTGCCTTCATTTCTATCTGCAGCTCCTCAAGGTCGCCGTGATGGCAGGCAACATTGCTTTGCCGCTTCAAGAATTCATTGCATCTTTACACAGTGACCATCTGCCCAAAATTCTACAAGTTTGCTCTGGAGTGTACTTCCAAGGTACGCCTTTTCTTTATTCGCTTCTTTGAGATATTGAAGTGTGAGTGTGGATTAGAACAAAAGTGAGAAGATTATAGAGAACCTGGAGAGATTAGATTACTGAACCATTGTTTGTCAGGATCTTTATAAGGTGTCTGCGTCTTTTATAAACATTTGTATGTGTTCTTTCCGTCTAACTGTAGATCAGATTTGTAGCCAAATAAGGTATTGAGCACTTGTCAGAGTTTGTTCACGAGTAACGATAAAAGATTTCAGTTCTTTTAAATGTTCCGTTTCTCACTGCCTGGGACAGGTTCCATTTATGAAATCTCGGGAACTGAAGTGTGCTTTTCCACTGGCGACCTGATAAAAGTCATTGGTATTGAGCTCCAATCAGTTTCCTGCGAAGACGTCAGCAACAATGAGAAATTTGAGCTGCCTATCAACCACACAGGTTGGTCAGAGAGAACGTGAGAACGACATGTACTTTTTAAGACTTTACTGACATATTTGTTTCTCAGGCCTGTTCAGAGTGGTCCCAGAGGAGATGCCGTACAATTCAGTCGAGGAGATGATGAGCCTGAGGCCTATAGAGCTGGAATCCTGCCTTCCCTTCACCTTCACCAGCCACTCCAAAATGACCTTTGACAATCTTACTTTGGGGGCCAGCACGCCTTTGACTGTGGTCTCCATCGAGCACCATGAGGGTGAGGAGGACCAGGTACTCTGCCGTATTCGAGGACAACAAGACGCCTCGGCTGAAGTACGAGTCCCCTTATCTTCCCGAGGGGAGTTTTATGAGTGCGAGAGCGAGGAATGCTTTACTCTGAAGGAGATCATGTCTTCGCCCTGCCTGCGTAGCCGAAGGTTTCGATTTGTGAAAGCCAACAAAAGTGAACGACCCCTTGTTCTTAGTCCGGTTTACCAGGTCCACGCCATCATGAACTGTAAGAATTCCCTACTTTATACTTGATATTTATTAAATGGCACTTAAAATAATTTATGCATTTATTTGTATGTCAGTTTTGCATTTCTAAAGCAGTCAAAGCTGATAAGTGATTATGTTCAAGTTCCATCTTATGGTGTAGGAAAATATGACTTTTACATTTACTTCTGTACTGCACTTAATACGTTTTGGGGGAACTTACTTTTTTATTATTTCCCTTTGATGTTACAACTTATGACACTACAATACAATACTGTTTCTGGTGTATTTTGTCTTTACATGTTTGTTAGTATGCAGTACAAGATCTTATACAGAAAACAAAGCATTAACTCCTCAAATCTGACACACTGCTGTATAGTATATTTATATTTACAGCTCATTACTTAGCAAAGTTCAAAACTAAACCATCATAGAATAGAGATAAAAAAAATGTTTGTGCAAATAATTCACATGCAGAACATAAGTGCTGTATTATACCTAAACATTCACAGCTTCCTTTTTTTATTTTGCACAAGTATCTTTGTTTCTCCAACATCTTGATGCATTTTTCTGAGAATATTGCAGTTATGAAGACTTGTATCTCTGTACATATCTACCACTAAAAATGCTGTGCTTTCCTTTCATTTTAATTTGAGTTAATAAGTAAACTTCATTTTTTTCTCATTTGTCTGCAGTGAGGAAGAATTTGCTGAAGTTCCCGTCCAGCTTAGAAGTGGACGTGGTGGACGTCACCGACGAGTGTAAAGATGTTGATTTTGTGGCCCCTCTCAGTCTGACAGAGGTCATGTCTCAGCCAGACGAATCGTTCCCTGCAGTCGTGGAAATACTGGAAGACCCGGAGACCCGGTCCATGTTCAAGTGCAGCTGGCTGCCAGAACTTAACAAGAGTGCACGCCTGGTTTTTCACAAGAAAGGAACCACGACCATGTTTTTGTGTTCCAGCTCAAAGAGTCGGAAGACACACCAGTACTTCCTGGTTTCTGAGAAGTACGGTGGACGATTTCGGAGACGGCCAAGAGAGTTTAGTTCGGTCTATGAGCTGTACGTTGCTTCAACGCAGATACAGACAACTCTGAAGGTCAATGTCACAAGGAACTGTGAGGAAGTGGAGGAAGAAGGCATTCCAGGTCTCAGTGTTGGGGAGCATCTGGAGATTATGTCCTGCACTAGAATGGAGCTGCCTTCCAAAGACAGCAAAGGACAGAGCCAGTCTGTTGAAGCTCTTTTATGTCAGCGTATTCAAGAGCCAGATGATGAGGATGAGGATGATGAAGAGGATGTGAAAGAGGAGATTTTACTACCTCTCTACATGCAGGGTCATTTTGTGGAGGTTCTCAGTGATAACAAGAAGTATAAACTCTGTGATCTGAGTAAGGATATTAGTTTGCCACTGGATGTGAAAGTGGTGAGCCGTGACTCAGAACTAGAGACTGATCCCCTAGCCGGGCTTGCATGCCTCAGGACAGAAGGAATACTGATGGAGTCAACGATCCAGGCAAGCTTTCCACACAGGCCCGACTACTGTTTTGAGATCCCGGCTCAGTGGCTCTCACTGTCTGTCTCCTTCACCAAGGACCCCCTGCCGTGGCCTCAGGGTGAAGCCCCCAAGTTCCACATGGAGAAGGTTACCGAGGTGACAGACGCCTTCTTTTATGAATTTCGCAGGAAGGGTTACGTGGACGAGGCTCCTCCACCTCGACCACCAAAGCGAAATTTGACATCATTAAAAGCAACAAAAAAACCTTCAAAACCCCAGAAAAAAGGCTGCAAGGCAAACAAATCTAAAGATCAAGCGAACAAAAGTGTACCAACGCAACAGTTCAGTGATTTAACGTTAAATAACAAAAGAAGGCCCCCGGCACCTCTACCTCCAGTAAGTATGGCTTTTATTTGTCACAAATACCAAGAATAAAGTTTGATTCTTTTTTGTTTCAGCTGTAGATTTCACATGTTCACAAGTCACATGTTTATGAGTTTTCAGTGAAAAAGTTTTATTTTTATAATAAGACTTTCAGGAACTCTATTTGCAACTATTGCAAATTTTTCATCTGCTTCCATGTTTTGCTCTGGTAAAGACGTCATGCTTTTAACAGGGAGGAAAAAAAAGGAAAAAGAATAAAATTCTGACTTCCTCTTATTGTACAGGACGGCTTAAATGATGAACCTCCCCCAATCACACCCCGAAAGAACTCAGAGATGAAAATAACATCCATGGCTCTGCCAAACACTTACGTAAAAATGGACCAACCAAAGAAAGCAGGTAAAGGCTCTGTTTATACTGTTGATCATTTATTCAAACTAGGGACCAGGCATCAATATTGTTTCATATATTTGGTTTACCCATATTTCTGGCGTAGTCTATCATAGGAATATATTCAATGCTTCTTTTCACTATGTGTAGCACCAAGACATTTCATTTGGTGCAGAGATAAAAAGGATATTTTAAAAAAAAATTCACATGCTTTTTTGTGTATCAAGCCACTCTGACTCACTTAATTTTTGAATATTTTATGTGACAGAAATAGAAGTTTAAGTCTCAAAACTGGAAGTTGGTTGGGGGGATAAGGCAGTTCTTAAGATTGAAATGTGAAGACAAGATATTAGTTCTCCTCTAGGAAAACATTCTCATGAAAGAAATACATGCAAGTATAGAGGATACAATCTAGAAACAGAATATTACCAACAGTGTTCTTCTTTCTTGTAGTGCCCCTCAGTGAGATGACTGCAGACGTGGACAGCGACCATGACTATGAAACTGTGGATGAGCCTTTGGCTGTTATGGTAAAGGCAGCACAAGAGAGTGTCAGGTTCTACTAAAAATAATAGTTGTGAAAAAAAAAAATCATCACATGTGGACAGCGAGAACTGGAATCATGAGTGGATAAGGTGTCTACGGGATCTGAGAAATCCTTGTCAAAATCCTTCTCCTGTGCACCGAGACATTCAAACTAATATCAAACTGTTTCACTTTAAGTACAGAGGTGACACGTGCAAGCATTTCTGAAAACTGGATTCTTGTGTGTTTTAACACTCTCTCATGTGGTCAGCAAGGTTTCATTTTCTTTATCCATTTCCTTGACCACTGAAAGTACTCTCCCATATAAAAGCAGCTGGGCGAATATAACCCTTTTGTTTTAAACACTTAAAGAAATCTAAAGAGGTCTGTCTAAATTAAAAAGTGCGTGGTAACAGCTAGCGGTTTTGTCATTTCCCTTTATTATTCTGTGCAATACTAAACAGCTTATATATAGGGCTGTTTTGGGTGACCAACTGTAAAGTCTCCGTAGGGACCACAAACATCAGTCACTTCCTGACTTAAGAAAAAAGACGTGCAACTACTGCATCCTACGTAAATGTCAGCCTCCCACCATCTATAAGCAAACTCTGAACCCAAGTTTTTGGGAAGCAAAAAACTTAACCACAATACAGAAACTCTTTCCAATCACACGCAGGGGGGAAGAAAAAAGACAAACTATCATTGTACTGGACTGCAATTATTTAAATGTGCTAATTGTGCAGATTGTTTATATTTCAACATAAAGTGATTCAAGGTTGTACAACTGAGCATCTATTGTGTAGCATTTCTAAATGAAAGTGGAAGTAATTTTGTGTGTAAGTAGATTTATAGTAAAATTAGTACAAAAACATCCACTATGTGTGTGACTTCAGAGTCCAAGTAGACCCATGTAGTTTCTGCAGTTTTTACTCTCACATGTGCACTTCCTGCCCAGTGTTTGATCCTGACAAGCACGATTTAGCTTGTGGTAAATGTTGCTGGTATGAATGTGTGCTGAAAAAACCCCAAAATGTTTTAACATTAATACATTTGCATAAAACCACCCTGTCATTGTGTATCTGTGACATTTCGCAGAAGTGAAATATTTACTGTATTTTTTTTTCCTTAAAGTATCCGTATTTACACATGTAATAAATTCTTGAAAAGTTGGAGAGTAAGTTCGAGGAAGACGATGTCTTTTGTGTAACCTTTTTAATTTTGACATAAGGAAATAATATAGACAGAAGTAAATTGATTGCTCGTTCCCCACAAGTTAAAAACTGCAAAATGCTTTATGGCAGCAGGGGGGTGGATACACTTGTGGCTTTACTTAAAAGCAGAAGCAACACTAGGAATGCAGGATGTGGAAACCAAGTCTCACCAAACATGTTCTTCAGAAACAGACGCAGCACTTTTAATAATATGCAAGATTTCACCTGGTCTTATGTTAATACGTCAGATACTCTACAACTTGGATTAACCCTCCAATGAAAATTCTCAATTCAATTCAAAAGTAGAAACCACACATGCTGCAAAGATCAAGTCAATTAGTCGTCATTGTCTGTTGATTTGAAGTGGTCTTCGTCGATGGTGGAAAAGATGTGACCTTCGTTGCTTAGAAATTCCACTGCTTGCCTTTTGGAGAAAAAAAAGAAAAAAAAAAGAACGAAGATTAGCATTTCCAACTGTATTCCAATTTTTTAAAAAGTTAACATTAGCCTCAAACACACCGACAATGCTCATCATTCAGCTTGTTTTAAGCCACTTAACTGTTCCCTGATCATATTCAGCAGATTGTGTTTGTCTTTAAAAAAATAAAATAGAGCATTTAGGCCATTCTGTGTTAATATATTTTATAATTTTCCAAAGTTAAGTTTTCTATTTGTTGACTTTTCTATGGAAAGAAAAAACAATTTAACCAAGACCTGGACAGCAGAACCACATGGGTAATAACATTAAACAGTAAGTGTTTGAGACCATTTATTAAAACCCCTCCCCCTTGTTAAAAAAAAAAAAAAAAGATTATAAAAAGCTATCAATAGGCCACCGTAATATTCATACTACTTTTTTTTTTTTTTTAGGATGTATTTACATAGAAGTTTGTGATCCATACAGTCTCAACCCACAGGGGAATTTTTAAAGCCAAAATAAAAAACAACAAAGAGCAGTAAAATTTTGTACAAGTTAGATCTTTAACAAGAATTGTCACGTTTTTAACATCTGCACAATATTTAGATTTTTCTGTAACCCTAGGTAATCTTAACAGTTAAGTTTGTAAATAAAATCAAAATTAATTTCAGTTAAAGGTTATCCAGCCAAGTTCGTCTCCTTTTCAGTAAACACACAAAAAAGTTCAAATATAATACATGAGTTTCACTTTCTTTGAAAATGACTGCACTTCTCTTGAAAAACAGCAGAAAACCAGAGTGTAAATGTGTTTCATTGCTTAATCCTTTCTTAACACCTAAGGCATAAAACTTCTCTCTTACTTGATAACTGGAAGGCTCAGGCCACCTAGTCTGTGCTTTAGATCCTGCATGCTGATACCCTGCGGATCAGGACAGCTTCTTATCAAACATAGCACCTACAGAGAAAGATGAACAAAGAAACCACACAATGACAAGCTGCATAAATAGACATTGCTCCACTCTGGTGACTTCCGTCTAAGAAACTCTTATCTTTATGGTAATTTTTTTTAAAATGACACTTACAGAATACAGAACAAGTTAAACATTTCAGAGGACTTTTTGTTGCTGTCATTTTGTGAGACTTGCCTGATTCTGATTTGCACTTAAGCCATTGTTTATCATTTCGTTGGCACCTGCATAGCTACCTCCCATACTTCCCATGGGTGGCCGTGATGTGGACATGCTGTTACCAATTAATCCTCCACCGGCATCTCCCTGAAGAGAGAAAAGAAAGAGGAAAAGAATTATGTTGGCAAATTTTCCTTCTAGCAACATCTAAAATGTTCTCAAAGACAATTGTTTTTCATTTAGTCCAAGATATTTACATACATTCTTAAAATTCTCAAGAAAAAAAACCCCAAACAAACTGGATATGTGGTTGTAATTTTTGAGATCAAGTGTGTTGGGCCACAGTTAAGTGTTGAAACCAAGAAGGCCTGACCGCATGGTTTCAAATAAAGAAACCTAAATGACTCAAATCCCCAGCAGGCTTTGCATTTTATGACACCTTTGGAGATAAGGAATTGCCATCTTTATTGGGCATAGACCCCAAATCCCAGGAGGGGTCCTCGCTGATGCAAAGCCGCCCAGACCCACCTAAAAAGAGTGCTGCTCCCTCTCCCTCTCTTTTTTCCCCATGACCTCTCTTCCTTGGAAAATACCTCTCCCTCAGAAGGTCTCACCAACTCCAGCATGGAGCTCATCTCTCCTGATCCTAGGAGCTGCGGAGGCCACGGCTCCAACTTTAGCGTGACAAGCTACCAGCCAAGGGCTTGCCTCTTCCATCACCACGTCTGAAGAAGCTATCCAGTTGCTAGGGAATGGCAACTACAGGCTGTTCTGAGCTCCAGACGACCTGAAAGAGGGACCTGTGTGTACCCTGACAATGTGAACATCTTCAAACTGACCCAGAGACGAAGGAAACCAGCTGTAGTACCGATGTTACATCCCCTCATGTTAACAGAGACGAGGAGAAAAGGAGAGAGAGAGAAAGAGAGAGAGCGATGGTCCTTGCCAGAATCACGGGCGGAGCGTAATCATCCAGCTGTCGACTGAACCGAGAGGAACGCTGGTCTGCTAAGGACAAAACCACCACTTCTATCACTTGCAAAGTGATCCACGTAAGAGGCTGTTTTTACGTCTGGGCAGAGAAACATAGTTAATGCATTTAACTAGTTTTGTTTTGCTATGTTGCACAAGTTGTGAGCTGGACCGTACAACTGTGTATAGTTGTTATTGGTGCTTAAGTGTGTTTGTTTGTTTTAGTTTATCGGTTAATGCATCCAGGTTGCTGGATGTTGATGCGTCCTCCCACAACAGAAAACAAAGCTCTTCATCATTTCCCAGTTGAATGACCAGAGCGCACATGTGAAGTTAGTTTCACATTGGGTGTCTGTGTGGGAAACAGAGCAGCTTAGTTTTCTGGTGGTGAGAAGCTATTCTGGTGTTTTCGAGTTTTACTGTCTTCTCGTCTTTCTCTTATCATTTCATACTAACCCACACACATACGTGCACTCTTATCTCAGCCATAAGGCCTCAGATTTCCTTTATTCTTACTTGGTGTGACAAACTTTTGTCCACCATCTTGAATCACTGGAGGCTACATCACTACATGACTTCGTCCGCCATTTTGAATCACGAGACTTCGTCAACATGATTTGGTCCACCATATGTCCGTTTACATCACGTGCCATCACGCCCACCTTGCCACACACACACACACACACACACACACACGCGCGTACATAGACTGTTGATTCTTAGTCATTTGCTTATGGGTAGTCTAGACATCAGAACTTTATTTCACGTGCTGTTGATTGCAACTATTGACACTTGTGTTAATAAATTCTGATTCATTTTAATGAGAGAAGTTGTTTGTGCTTATTTTACACATATTTGAAACATTTGCTGGTTACAAGGTCTGTGCTCGGACTCCTTCCTTCACTGTTATTCTACAGCAACCCTGGTCACAGGCTGGCACAGGCAGAATAACAGCTATTTTGAGACTGATTGTGCTGTTTAGTTACTAATTCCTGATATTCAAGTAGTGCCCCGTTTTGATTTATTCTTTTTGATAATTTATTTAATTGTTAATAACTATCAGACAGATATTAATAACTCTTTAATATCTAAACCAGCACTCCCTTTTGTTGCACTACAAGTGCTACATTTTGAATGCTTCTCCATGCAAAGCTAGAAGAAATACACAAATAATCACTAAAATACATGTGGGGAATGCATCTTATCTCTCACGTGTCTTTAAAATGCTTACAGATGATATGCACTCACAATAAAACACTTTTAAATCAGATAATAATTCATCTGCAATATGCGGTTTACTTATCAGCTCATGAACATGTTTTTTGTTTTTTTAAAGCCATGCATGTACTCCTATCTTGGCAAACATCTAACCATCTATAACAGTCATAGAAACTGCATAAATTTACCTTATGCTGATGTAATATCACATGCTTTTTGATGGAACTGTAAAACCTGGTTCTAATAACCACTTTCACTACATAGGAAAATAGATATGTCCTTACAAAAGGATATAAAGATAGACGAGAAAACACAAAAGCAGATGACTAAAATAGAGTTAATGTGAGCCTTCAAGATTGTCAACAGATGGGGATTTTAACTTAGAATGGAACTACAATTCTACCTTAAAACCTCGCTACATACTTTAATAATCAACGTGAGCTGCTTGAAAATAAATAAAACTAGAGGAAATGTTTTTTAAAAATACTATTTAAAAATCATTCTCTATAATTTCCTGCCCCTACATAGTTCCTTTCCCAGCAATTAATGTAAAAAACGATATTTAAGTGAAACAACAGTTCTTTTTTTGCTTTGTTTGATGTACAAATAGGAAGTGAGACTTGTTTGATGTACAAATAACCTTGTGTGATGGCATCTCTGCTTCTAATATAGTGAACTTTGCATACGACTGGAAAAACTGTTACACCTCCTACTATTTCTCAAGACCCTACTGTAAGAATCAATTATCTGAACCAACCTACTCCTACAGCTATGTACAGGTTAATCGGTTATGGAAAAAAATCATCATCCCAGTTATAGTAGTTCTCAAATTGGTCCGGCTTCAGAACTCAGCATCATCCCGTAATGACAAGCTGTGATCCAAATTGAGGAAAATTTTGACTTCTTACATTTAATGAAAAGATGGTCCAGTTTAAACCTCAGTTTATACAGAATTAACAGTGCTTTCCTAAACATATAGCTGTACCAGAATACCCACTCACTGAATATATACAAGAAGCACTGCACTAGTTAAACCAGTCACTAAATCAAGCTTTAAACACAAAGTTGAGAAAAAAAAAAAAAAAACATTTTAGCAACAGGTCTTTCCAACAGACTCTGTTGGTGTTTTCCTGCAAAATACATAAAAGTACAACATTGAGAGGTAGTTATTAAAAGGCTCAAAAATGTGTAGTTTTCCCTGAGAGTTTTACCTTTACAGGCAAAAACCTGAGACCCACTGAAAACAGGTCCACAAGCCAATTGTGGGTCCCAATCCACCAGTTTTTTTTTTTTTTTAATTAAAAAAAAAAAAAAAAAAATCACAGATTTAGATCAACACTGAAAGCATGATAATTTAAAATAAATTATTCATGTTAAAAGCTTGTTACATATATGGAACTAAACATGAATGTTGAAGAGTTTGCAATAAACTTAAATTTGGGTCTAAATCAAACATATTCAGGTCAATGCAGCAATGCCTGTCAAGTTGCTCAAATAAATCCTTTAAAAGTTTTTGGCCAAAAATACCAGCATGACCTCAATAATTGTTTTTACTTCATTACACTATTTTTGTAATAACTGGAAGCAAAAACTGAAATCAAAATTAAAGTTCAATGAATTACTCAGACCTACCATGTAGATAAAAATGATGACGTGTAGAGATCAATCTATGTCTAACACTGAATTTGTATGAACAATTTCACTTCTTAAGCTATATTCAATAGAGAAATGGTCTTTAAAGTGCTGGAGGTGTTGATTCTACATCTGCAAAACTGTGGACTTGTTTTTTTGTAACTGGCAGAAATGACAACACTTTAAGGGTTTTCAGAGTTAACCCAAGTTAGGAAATGTATTTATGCATGTTGCTCTTTACTTCCTTATTCTCACATTTTAACTGTAGCAATGGTTCCTGAGGTTTACATTTAAGCTTTCTCACCATCGTCAGAGGTTTGCTGAGCACCATGTGTGCTTGGATGACTTCCAGCATGTGAGAGGTGATTTCGTTCATGTCCTCCAAGGGCCTGACACTGAATGCCACAATAGACCTGTGGTTCTAATAAAGGAAGAGACAAGCATGCACACCTTGAATCTCATCATGGGTGAATTCACAGACAAACTGCATTGAGTAAACGGTTGAGGAAACATCTGCAGACATCCTCCGAATGCAAAAGAAACTGCATGTATTTCAGGAATACAAAATAGTTACGATGGCCAATGTTAAAATATTTAAACAAGTTTTAAGAGTTTACTGTCATCTACTGTGGTAGTGCTCACTTCTCACATGGGCTTGTAAAGCATTATAAAGTTACATTTTTATTTGTGTCCAGAGATCACAGTGAAAGTCAAAACACTTTATTCTCACCTGAAAAGAGCGCAGGTTTCCAGACACTTTGACATACATTCCTGGGGGCAGGACAGTGCTGTCCACACTGGGGTCCTACACAAACAAATAGCACAGATATGTTTGAGTGCATCTCTAATATCAAAACAAAAACAATGCAGATGAAAACGAAATACATCAATTTCAAAAACTAACTATTCTTACTAAGCCCTTAACTATGTGCTGGTCCTCACTCAGTTGGTCTGGATCTTATTTGAATAAAGCATTAACTAATGATAATATAATTATGTTACATTTACTTATTGTATACACTATGTTCTGCCCTCGGCGCTCCCCCGTAGCATCTAGGCAGGCAGATAACCATTTATACAAAAAAATAAAAACAACCACACCAGATGCACCTTTAACGCGATTTATTTCGCTAGTTGGTGCGATTCAGTGGGTAAGCGAACGAACGAATGAATAAAAATACAAATGTAAAAATGTGTAAAAATGTAAAAATGGTAAAAAGGCTGTGCTGGCTAAGGCACAACACGGCAGAGCGTACGTGACTTCCCCGCTCTGAACTTAAAACAGGAAGTAGCATACAGCCTGACATCCGGTTTACCAAAATAAAATATCTAACATATAAAACTTCTTGTTATAAAACGGTAAACAATATAAATGCATTAACAACACAAAAATAATCTGGGGATGGCTCATAAGGAGCCAGAACACTCCCCGCCTGACATCAGTAAGATGTCACACTTCAAAACCTTAAATAAAGGTGGTTACACAGCATCAGATAAAAGAAGAACAATATCTGTAACTGGTCTTAAGTAAACCTTGCTACTGCCATCTTTGACTACTTTCACTTCTACTTTTCTGACAAGTCCATCAAAACTAGGGTGAACCTTTTCAATAACTCCCATCGGCCATTGGTTTTCCTTTGCAAGTGCAGAGCAGAATACATTATATTGCTGTTCTTAATATTTCTTGATCAAATATGAGAAAGTGCTTGTGTATAAACTATTGAAGGAAAAAAAATAAAATTGATGTTCAGTGAACTTCAAAAGCTCATGGTCTTTAACAAAGTTAATTTTATTTGACATCCATTTAAATTTTACTGCACTTCCCCAAACATGTGTTCCAAGGACATATATTGTACCTTTTTTTTTTTCTCCAAAAGTTGACAAAGTATTAATATAGTATCTGTGGTGTATTTAGATTATAAATGTTAAAGATATATTCATATCTTTGGTATATGATGATGTTCTAGGGGCTAGAGGAAATATGCTTGCCCACCTTTAGCTACAACAACAGAATACTATCACTGGTTGAAATGACCCAAACTGACCTCCGTGTCTACCCACTGTTTCACGTCCATGGGAGCTCCTGTCATGTCATCAACCTTGTACTGGATGTTGGTCATGGATTTGTCTGTGCTTCTGATGATCCCCACAATTGTGACCTATGACAAAGAAAGATCAGTGTCAACATTTTAACCACGAGCTTCCAGGAGATGTTACTTTGCACTGTTATCAGTTAACATACATAAGATAATGAGTTGTCTTTTTTCTTTTTGTATTTCAAATTTGTAATTGTGGGCTCCTGTGGAGTTGTTCTGCATTAAAACCTTTGCAGCTGTTGTTGAAAACCAGAAGTTAATTACTACACATGCGTCATGCAGTGCATAAATCTGCTTCCAGATTTAAACTATGCAAACTTCTTGGATGTAGTTTGTAACAGACAGGTTTGGTTTATGTCAGTGCTGAAATAAAAATATATTCAAGAAATTGTTTGAAACACAAACAGCTTATCTGACAACCAAGGTAGCATCCAAAGATTTTATTTTCAATTTACAACAAAAAAAAAACAGATGGAGTCAAATGTTATTGATTTCATATTGCCTGCTTGTTTCCAAACAACCCAAAAAATTCAATTTACTACTGTGTCAACAGAAGAATGAAGACTCAGATTAAGACAGAATATGAATATGTGAAGTGGTAAGTTCAATATTAGCTGTCTCAATGATTAATCAACTAATCAGTTCAGCTTCACTAGAAGTGATTTTATAAAATATAAACTAGTTATTTTTTGTACCACTGTACTTTTAATGTTGTCAAATGACTACCATGTTAAAGGATTTAGTTAGATGGAAAAAAGGGTTATTCAAACTCAAAATAATTTGGGTGAATCCCAATTCACCTCTCAGCCCTTTATCTCCCTTTTGTGGACTTTTATGTAGGTATTTAAATGTCCCATTATATTTATTTATTTTTTTTTGTAGTCAAAGGTATCCAGTGGGCTATCTATACCTTGAAACAGAGATTTTATAGGGACCCATTTCAAATGGAGGGGTATCCAAGAAAACATCCCAAATAACCTGTCAATTAAGTGAGATTTTTTTTTTTTTTTAAAAGCATTCTAATGCAAGTGGGGAATTCGTTCAAATAAAATATGAGACCACTGAACAATAATGTTATATTCAGCTGCTTGTTTTTCTATCTCTTACACTGGTTTATCTTACCTGGGTGACCTCCACATCTCCCACTTTGAATGCCTCATCAGCCTGTGAGGCAGACATCAGCTGAGACACTGTGCAGGGAATTATTTGTGTGGCACGAGTTCTCTGGTTAAAATAAAACACACACACAAAATAATAACATCTCTTCATCCACTTTTCACTTCAGCAGCATTTGCATCTCCACACACATGCAACAGGGGAAGGAAAGCTATAAATTTCAGTTAAAACTTGAGGAAACTAACAAAAAGCTCGTGTTGTATTGTTTTGCTTTTCTTTAGGTTTTTTTCTTATGGTATAATAAACGTTGCATGTTAACTTCATTACAAACCCCTTTCTTCTCTCCTCCCTGGGATAAAGCAGGAGATGCAAAACCTCCAGGAGATTGAGTGTAACCCCCCATCATCCCAGTGTCGCTGTACCCTCCTGAAAATTAAAAAAAGACAGCGACGTCTTATGAAAGGCGTCGTTTGTCTGAGGTACCTTCCACTTCAACCACTAACAACATCGACTACTAATAATAATAGATTCAGAACTACAAAGAAACAAGTTAGTATTTAAGCTAACGTTAGCCTCAACGAGACAGGGTCAATATGCCAACCTGAACGTTTTATATGCACAGTACCGTGCGGACATTAAACTCACCTTGGTTCCACATTGCAGCAAGCTTTAGTTAACTTATATAAAAACAAGTAATTACGTTATAGTCAGGGCTGGATTTCTTTTTATTGTAAAGTCCCGCGTACCAAACTCAACTTACAGCGCATGCGCAAAGAATAAATCCCGCGAAACCTACGATCGCGTGGGTAACTGGAGAAAATTCTACCCTAATTAAAGTTTGACAGGCTATTGATCGTGATGTAGTTGTCATAGCCCTGTTCGAAAACCTCTACTTTCACTCGTATCTACGTTTACACGTGTTCATCTAGTTTAGTTGCCCTTTTCCCTCCGTTAAATGCAACTCTCTGCGGATTTTTGTGTGCCTGAAATAGGAAACACAGGGCACAAAACATTCTATTGAGTTGCTCTCTTACGTTAGCTGCCTTCAGGTGCTGTCATAAGAATTGGGCATTAATATGGATTGGAAGTTGTGCTGTAGAATACTTAGTCTATACACATTTAAAAATAGTTCCAAGTTATTAAAATTTATCTATTATTGTGGCAAATAGAACACAAATTGAAAAACATATGGCAAATTACAAATAGACCGTAACCCTGAATGGAAATAAACGGACACAGAAAATGATGGATAGAAAAAACATGTTACTGAATCTTAAAATTGAATTTCTCACTTTAGAAGTCTTCAAATGAATTAATAAGTTATCTGTAGAAGAAAATAGGGTATCTGTCTTTTAACTACTTCAAATAAACGGACACTGTTTATTATTAATGGTTATATTTCCACGCTAGTAATGTGAAATACGAGTATCACTCGAACGTATCTTACGCACCTTCGTAACAGTTAGGGCAATATCAATATTTGTGAAACTTGTCTCGAGGTCAGCATGATTTTCTGAATACTAAAGTAAAACCTGGCTCGCGAGAAAAACAAAACTAACTTTATCTTTAGCCACCATAAAATAGTTTACACTGAGGGATTATTCACTAATGTAGCTTCTTTTTCTGACACTCGCATATAAAGCCCACAAAAACCTATATTTTCAATTTGTTACACATATAACAAGTAAAGCTATCACAGATCTGTTTTGTTTTACAAGCCTATTTATAAAGGTCATCTCTAGTTCTATTATTAGACTGTTAGGACACCAACTACAGAGACTACAGATTCTATTTTTTCCTCAGCTTCTCCATGATTTACTCCATTAGGTATCATAATTCGTGCCTTTGAGTCGTCCTGTTTTATTCGTGTCTGTCATATTATGTGTTCTTGTACAGAATACATAATTTACTTAACTCCACTTGCACTGATTTAACGTTGGATAAACTTGTGTGCTATCTTAGATAGAGCCTATCACATAATGGTTTACATTTACAGGCATGGGCGCGTCATTAGTAGCTGTAAGGTCGTATCTCGTTTTATAGACTTACCTTTGAAATCTTGCCTAGGCCTCCTGTGGATGACTGCTGATCTCTGAGAGTTCAACATGTCCCCAGTGAGGTTGCTCTTATCTTCTCTGCTTTTCCAAGAAGCTTTAGCTCTGTCAGGTGAGTGTCAAAATTATTATATGCATGCTGAATTTAAATACATCCTAATTAAGCGCACTTAAACAACTCACTGTGCGTAATTACGCATCGTTTTTGTCCAGGGAGTTTTTGGCATATCACCGATTTGCACTGGGATCCTTCTTACAAAGTGACGGATAGTCCAGAGCTAGTGTGCGCATCCAGCGGTAAACGACCCGCGTTGAGCGCTGGTAAATTTGGACACTACGTTTGTGACTCGCCATGGCACCTCATCAACTCCTCTGTGTATGCCATGAAGCACATTCTGCCAGACCCGGACTTCATCGTGTGGACAGGGTATAGTTTTGCTGGGAATTCTTTATGGATTTTAATCAGGACATCAGAGAGGGGGTGGGAGGGGGGGAACATTTAAAAAAAAATATTTTAACCAGGACATTCTAACTCTTGTTACTGTAGTTAATTCTCTCCAAATGAGGGGCACTCACAAAATATAATTTCCAATTTTCAGTATTTAATCTATAAAATTTACTATTCAACTTCACAGAGATGATACACCGCATGTGCCCAATGAGAATCTAGGAGAAGAAGCAGTGATCAACATTATCAGCAATCTGACTCAGATCATAACTGAGGTGTTTCCACGTAAGTGTGAATTCAAATCACAGCACAGAGTATCTGAATTAGGAACCATAAGATTTTAGGAAATTATGATGTTTGAGAACCTGCCAACTCATTAATGTTGAATTCTCTTGTATTATGTCCTTTAGACACTAAAGTTTATTCAGCCCTGGGTAACCATGACTATCACCCCAAAAGTCAGCTTCCTGGAGCCCCAAACTCAATCTATGACCAAATAGCAGAAATGTGGCATAACTGGCTGGACCCACAATCCAAAAAAACATTTAAAAAAGGTGCACACACCCTGATTTGACACAATGATTTGCTAATGCTTTCAAAATGACTAAATCAGCTTGTGATATATTACACAATTTGTACCTACAACATAAACGAAACACTTGAAAACACAGTTTTTCTCTCACAGGTGGATATTACACAGAAAAGCTACTGAACCGAACAGGTTTCAGGATGCTGGTCTTAAACACTAATCTCTACTATGATCAGAACAAGGTGACCCAGGACATGAATGATCCAGCAGATCAGTTCAGTTGGTTGGATAGGATTCTTACAGAAGCAGCCTCCAATAAAGAGAAGGTAAAGTAACTTGTCTATCTGTGACAGGGGTTTAAAAACAACAAAAATAGTTGTTATTCATGGTCATCTAGGGCTTTCACTAACCTTCATCTTGACCTTGTAGATGTTCTTTCATGTCTGCACTGTTTTTAAGGAACCACACAAAACCAATTTATATAAGTATTTCTCTGATACTGGTTCCTAAAGGTGAAGAATAAGAATTCTTCCAAGTTAAGTCAAAGAGAAAAGCATCTTTCAAACCTAAACACTGATTGGAGTTAAAGAACTGAAAATCAAAACATATCAGCCTGCTGCAGATCAGATTTCTGCTAACTTTGAACTGGTTTCTTCTAACAGGTGTATATCATTGGCCATGTTCCTCCAGGTTTCTTTGAAAAGAAAAGAAATAAGCCGTGGTTTAGCGCAAACTTCAATAAGCAATTCTTGGATTTAATTGAGAAACATCATTCTGTCATATTTGGGCAGTTCTTTGGGCATCATCATACCGACGCCTTTCGCATGTTTTACAACAAAGAGGGTAGGTCAAACAATGTGTAAGTACCACTTTTGTTTTGCATTGAAGTCGGATTGTACTGAAACTTGCGTCTTTTTAAATAACACAGATTGTGTCCCTATATTAATATGAACTCATCCCATGTATAAAGTGACAATGTATTCAGAGGGGTAACACCTCTTCCATTTGTGCAGGTATGCCTATTAGTGCAATGTTTCTCAGCCCGGGAATCACACCATGGGAAACAACACTTCCTGGGGTTGTGGATGGAGCTAATAACCCTGGGATTCGTGTGTTTGAATATGACACTGAAACACTCCTGGTCAAAGTAAGTAATGCTCACTTTATGCACAATCAATTCCAGCAAACATTTTTTTTTTTGTGATATGATCCAAGCTGCAACATAGATTATTTGTGCTGTACAAGGGTGCTCTGCAGTAAGTGTAATTCTGCTTTTGTTCTGGTTTGTGCTTTTACACCTCATATGCGAACAGGATGTGGTGACGTATTACCTCAATCTCACGCACGCAAATGCAGTCATGGGACGTTGGGAGAAAGAGTATCGCCTAACAGAGAGTTTTAGAGTACCAGATGCCTCTCCAGCCTCTATGCACCAGATTCTGAAGAGTATAGCTAGCGATCGCTGCTACCTGCAGAAGTACTATGATTTCAACTCCGTCAGCTATGACCTGAAAGACTGTGACAGTGACTGCCGTGTTGACCACGTGTGTGCAGCAAGAGAATTAGACTTTGGTAGGTATGAACAATGTCTGGTAACAGAAGGAGCAGTTTCTATATATGGGGGACTGCTGCTGGTCCTTCCTTTGGCATTAAGTTTGGTGTTGGCCTGCTGGTAGTGATCATCAATATCACAGTAAATGTTTGAAACATAAAAATAATACGTAAATAATCAACCACTGAATCAAAAATGCAAGTCCAACATCAGTGAGCAACCATTACTTATAGAAAGGAGTGGCTTCTGGACTAGTTTATTGTCCACATGCATAATGTTGCATAGTGAAGCTCTAAAGAGGTAAAAGATTTAACAGCCAAAACAGTTATGAACGTAAGAAAATTGAGGGTTGATGGACGACAAAATAGATGGACAAAAAAACTGCATAAATGTGTCCATGAGTATATTTAAGAAACACGTTTTCATGTTCATATCAGTTGTGCGACACCTATAACTTGTGTCCACCATATGATGAATTTAAAGCATCAACAATAATAATGATGGTGATGATAAAAAAAAAAAAAAAGCTTTGGATTCAGCAGATGTTGGTGTGGCTCTATTATGGAGATTTATTAGTACTGATTTAACACTTTATTTTCAGTCAATTAAAAAACATACACAAACTTTGAATTCATACAATATATTATTATAATTAATTTATCATTCCTATAAGTAAATGTAGGAATATTGTTTTAAATTAATTTTTTTATAACAATTAATGTGTTTGTTAATATGATTTGTACTTGTGTCAGTGTATCAAACACCAAAGGCGATTCATTGCTGAACATTACAGATAAAATTCTATTATGTGTTTTATTCCACATGGTTATATGAAAATATAATCAGTATTTTTATTACTGGCAGTAAGTCTAATGGTTCCACTGAACACACAGTAATGACAGATACTGTACTTTAAACCAGAGATGCAACATTTATTGGACTAAAGCAGTGTGTGCATCTGGAACATTACCAATAATATGATAGTCATGTGGTTTCACTTCAGTTCATACATTGCTGGTTGAACAGCACAGCAGTTAACTGCTGAAATTAGCAGGTTCCCATAATTAGAACTTGTTTGCTAGAAATGAAAGGCTGCATGGCTGTATCCAGAGCTTTGTGATAGTCTTGAAGACCCACCTCGGTACAGGCGGGAGCACTCAGCTTTCCCTGCCGGATAAGGGAGCAAAGTTCATCCAGCATGGTTCTAAGTATCCTTGCGTCTAGGAAAAAGAAACACTTTGTAAACATAGTTTTACACAACCTCTTTTGGGATATTTTTCATATTTTTTCCATTTTAAGGTTTATGTTATAAATAAGGTAATACCATGCCAACTAACCGTGAGAGTGATTTTTCTTCCACTGTGTGACCCAAAACCCCCGAATCTTCACATCCTTGAAAATAAGAGCACTCTGGAGAAAGTTCATTAAATGTTCATTTAAAAAAAAAAAAAAAGAATACTTTTGAAATGTGACTTTATAGCAATAGTTCAAAATTTCTAGATAGATGGACATTTGTTTTCTTTAAGACACTTTGAGATCATTTCAGTCAGAAAGTGTAATCAGTCTTTCCAAACTCTAAGCAATAATGCAAGTAGAAATATGTCCTAAGATGTAAAACTATTTCTTTTAAATCTCAAAGTTTTTCTTACCACAGGAATAGTAACTGGTTGTCTGGACATGCCTCCATAAGTCACCAAAGATCCTCCAGCTCTATATATATAGAAAAAGGTTATGAAATTTTAAAATGGGGAATCCACATATTACTGGATTTTAGTCATATTGCCATTCTTTCTTGATATTATTACGCAGCTTACTGTAAATGACGTAGCAGTTCTGTTGCACTCTTCCCTCCAACTCCATTTAAGGCCAGTTTAGGTTTTGAACATGCCTTTAAAAAAAAGTTTATTACTGAAACTGAAAAAGGAGGTAGATGATTACATCTTTGAGGCTATTAACACAGCAAGAGACCTTGAACAGTTCCTTAATCTCAGGCCGCCTCAGGGCTTCCTCTTTTATTACATAACTAGTTCCCATGGCCTTCAGTCTTTCACTGAGCTGCGCAAACTCTGGCCTTTGAAAAAGAAGATTCAATTATGATACACACAAACAAAAGAAACTGGGTCTTGCATTTCAAGTCTTCAGAGACAGTGATTGGAAAAACTTATGAAATTTTTTAAAGGAAGCAGAAAAAGAGCTGTGTAAGCCCTTTCATTTACTAAAATATACATACGGTAAAAAAATGTAATTTAAGAATAATCCAATAAAACTGAGGTCACCTGTCTCGGACAACATTTATTGTGTTAATTCCTCTTGCAGCAGCTATCTGTATGACAGCCTGCCCAACTCCACTGTTGGCTGCATTCTGGATCACAGTATCGCCTAAAAAGACAAATAAATGGAAACTGTCAAATAAAGACCAAAGCTTTTTCACACTTTTAGTGAGAGTTTGATTTTTTTTTTTTAACAAATAACCATAAAAAACAAAGGATTCTTAAAAAGACTGGCTGTTCTAATGTTACTGTGGTGATTCAATCTGCTTGGTCACTACTTCTTATTAGTGAAAGGGAAAAAAGGCTGTCTTGGACAAAAACAGTTACCTGGCTTAAGATCTTCAAAGTCAGAGAGCATTCTTAAGGCAGTGCATGGATTCACTCCCAGTGTGGCAGCAGACAGCAGAGGAATATCGTTTGGCAATGAGATGACATCAGCTTCAGCTAACACGGCTTGCGTCCTCCATGTTCCTGCTCACACAAACCCACCAAACTCTTATTTTATTACTGCTGAGGTCTCCTGACTCATTTGTATTTATCATACTGTTATTTACCAAGACCAGCATCTCTGGGAATGACCCAATCTCCTGTTTTGAGAGACTTCACTTGGCTGCCCACCTCTAAGACCTGGGCCACACCCTCATTGCCACCAACAGCTGGCAGATCAGGCAGGATGGCATAAGTTCCTAATAATATGAAAAAAAGACTATCAACTCATCAATTATTACCTTCTCCTCTGGATTGGTAAGTCAGGGGTGTGTCATTCAAGTCAGGCTGAAGTATGAGTATCCTGCTTGAGTGGACAACAACAAGCAAGCTAACTACCCTGAATCATGTTTATGTCAGAAGGGTTGATCGGGGCCGCCAGAACTTTAACCAGGACATCCTTTTCACCAACAGGAGGCAGATCTATATTCTCCAACCTGGAACAAACAAACAACTAAACTAGTAAATAAGTCAGTCAGCTAATGAATAAAAGGGGGGATGCTCATATGTTGTGGTCTACATGGATTAAGAAGTTTGTTTTTGGTTAATAAACATGGCATCCAACATATCAGACAAATAGAACGTGAAAACAAAAATCAATATATATATTTCAATTGTCTTCATGCTGTGATCATAGTCCATTAAGCAGCAAATTGGAAACATGCTTTAAAGCTTTTTACAGAAGAAATGTACAAAGGATTTGTATTGTTCAAAGTGCAAATATCAACAAATATAAAAAACAATGCACTTTCCTTTCTG
The DNA here is from genome assembly GCA_028564865.1 of Zenarchopterus dispar. Taxonomy (NCBI): domain Eukaryota; kingdom Metazoa; phylum Chordata; class Actinopteri; order Beloniformes; family Zenarchopteridae; genus Zenarchopterus; species Zenarchopterus dispar. Next base: position 14,321,589 of record JAOWBL010000008.1, read on the forward strand.
ATTAACTAATAAACAATAAATAAATTAGTCATTTATCAGGAACATCAGGAAAATAATTACCTGCAATTTTGACAAATAATCAATGGACTGCAATTTTCACTGCTCGTATTTGTTATACATTTCTAAATTACACTTACATTAGTTCTTACATTTTTCAAAAATTCATAAAACAAGAGTTTAAAAAATGATGAGTAAAGAATGAAGTTATTTGAAGCTCCAATTAAATATTAGCTAAGGAGACAAGCGAAACTGGTAAAGTACCATTTTCATTGGAGGAGGGGTGGTCAATAAACAAAAAAGGGAAAACTCAACGTTTCCCAAGTTAATCATTATATCTCTGTAAACCTTTTTTTAAATTACCGTTTAACGTTTGTAGATAAAGTAAGAATGTAACATTTGTGTATCTTGATTAGACTTGTTTTTGGGTGTTCAAAGATAGTCCTTGACTACACTAACTACATTTAAGTGGGTTATACGGGAAGATCCAAGAAAACTAAGTTGGGATTTATGCTTTTTGTTAGCACTGTTTTAGGTTCACATTTTTAGTGTTATGAGAGGAATTATGAGATATTTAATAACAGCACTGAACAAGGTACTTACAACTACCTTTTCATGATCACGTGAAAGGGAAAGTGTGCGTTTAAGGGTTATTCAGAGAAACATTCTTACTGGACGACTTGAAGAGGGTCTCCGTGGTTTCTGTAGAAAAGTGCCTGACATTTCTGAGCCCACCGACCACTTGAATGACTAAAGTGGGAAACATTACCATCTCTGTGCCCCTGCCTTTTCAGAAAAGCAGCCACGTAACCTCCTTTGCACATTATCTGGCATCTGTGACGCACTGTATGCAGAGGTGCCCACATCGCGAACCAGGACTCAGCTTTAAAAACAATTTTAAAAAAACGCTTTATAGAAAATAACTCTTGTATATAGCAGGGGGGCTAAGCTAACAGTAACTACGCCGCCATATTTTATGTGAGCCGTGAAGTGACGTCACTGACATAAACACACAAACAGAGAAGAGCGCCCTTGGATACCAGAGACCGTAGAAGAAGAACGATTCATATTCATGAAGTAGTGTCACTGAAGTAAACAGACAGAGGGCTGGGCTCCTGGATACCAGAGGCTGAAAAAGAAGTCTCGTTTAGTTGGAGAACTGTGTCACCGGCAAGACCGAAAGAGGAATTGGTTTTTCTTGGTAATTTACTTCGTATGATACACTGAACTTATGATACACTGAACTTATGAGACGAATACCACAAACACATATTTTCAGCCACAAGAAGAAAAAATAGCCTCGAATGATAACCCAGAGAGTGAAGTTATATTAAAATGGTTATACAGTATTAAAATCTATGATTTTTGTAGACCCAGATCAGAGTACAGTGATTCGGCTTTCCTATCTTTAACTCCCGATAACTTCACAAATCTCGGTGTTGGCTTGCCATTTTCAAAAGAAGTATAAACCACGTAGCAGAATTATTTCCACCTCTTCCAGCCAGTTGCCACAAATAGGTTTAAAATGGAAGGTGTTGTACTGTAGTCTAGTGTAGGTTGTATGTTTGTTTGTTTTTAGTATTAGCTAATCTGATAAAAAAAAACAATTTTTGGCAAATGTCAGTCACTTTAAGAACGGTTTACGACTGAGGAAGGTAGACTTGTCTTGTACCACTTTATCCCACTAGAAGCGCACTTTTGTTTCTGCCAGAGGGTGACAACAAAATGACGTTTTTATCCTGCAATTGATAAATTTATATTGTGCTTTTACTACATTCGCTGATAGTCTGTACTCTCTTTAACTGCTTGTCAAAGACCATCAGTAGCATAACACATTTGTATAGTACAGAGAGAGAGAGAGAGAAAATAGGACAAGAGCCTTTAACCTGAAGACAAGAATAAATCCAGATTGACATATTTATTATGAAATGAAACAGGTCTTTACATATAGAAACATAATCACAGTAATACTTTGAAACTCCTACATACTGCTCATTGCTGCCGCACTAGCCATTAAATTGCCTGAGTTTAAGATAGCTGTAGTTTTATGGCAATAAGCACTTATACATTCATCATTAGTAAATGCACGTTTCTGGAGGTTATACAAACCATTTACCTGATAAAATAACACACTGCAAATTCTATGGCAGATGCTCTCAAACAAGGAAAGTACATATTTAAAAATGAAAATAAATAAAATATAAAAAAATTCCCTTACCAAAACAATAAACTGTATTACAAAATGAGCTTCAAATGTTAAGCTGAGCACATAGTCTTATGTATTTTGAAGGAATCTAACCCATCTAACACCTGACAAAATCACAAGAACACACCATTGATGGGTCAAACTTTTTTTTCTTTTTTTTTGAGGTTACAATCACAATGTCTGGCATGAACTTTTTCTCTTAATGACATCAAAACAGCAGAGTAAATACCATAGAAAATTGAAAATATAGCAACATTTCAATTAACACCTTATCTAAACAGCAGGCATTAAATTACTGTAAATTAGAGTTAGATGACTTCACTAATTCTCATCGATATACATCCTCTTTATTGGTGAGAAAATACTTTGTTAATCTTTTATGATATGCTAGCACTGCAACTGTAAATAGCTAAGTCAGAATAAAAATGCACACAAAAGTAAACAATTTCAAGCAGAAACTGAAATATAAACTGTGATAGCACTTTCATTTGGACATTTCCACATTTTAAAACTTGAAGGGAAATGGCCAAAAACAGTGTTTGATTCCCCAACCATTAAAGTCTGACAACTTGTATATAAAACACCAGCTAAAAATCAGTATATGAGGTAATTTGTGAGTACTAAGCCATTTGTGACACATTCTTTTTGTCATAAGCATTGATAGTCTGAAACACCAAGTATCAATATTTTGAGATGAGACAACGATTATATACTACCAGCCCCAATCCCTTTACATATTCTACTATATACCCATCTACATAGATTAGAGAAGAAAAAAATACATCATTATGCAAAAGAGTAAATAAAGATCACCACCACTCTGGGTGCATGTAATGATGTTGCAAGTCAAAACAGGTTGGAAATCTCAATATTAACCGTTTGCCATTGTTTGTAGTCATTACTTTCAGGAGCAAAATCTGCAGTTTTTGAACAGGTTTCCAGTAGGTTAAAATAAACTACGCCAACATACTCTTGAAACCGTTTCAACTTTGGCTTTCATGTTGCAGGTTTCACATCATATGGATGATTTTTCCAACGCTCCTCAACTCCATTCAATCAATCTGAAGCAGTCCCTGAGTTTTCAGATTGGTCATTCCGGAGATGAGCAAAGGCATGAATAGAGATTTTTTTTTTTCTAAACATCAACAGATTCATGTGGTTCACAAAAACTAAAAAAACCAAATAGAAAATGTGGAATATATTGAATATTTAAAAGCTATTTAACTGAAAGAACGGATGCAAATTGATGCATCGTACAGACGATTAGTGCAGAGCAATATTGCATTGGTTTTTGGCATAGATAGGTATAACAATGGGCCTTTCTTCTGAAAGGCTCACTGAAAACTAAAACTAAAATAATTATAATAGTAATGCAACATACATAGCAAAGAAAATAGAAAAAACCTCACAGTTTGCGTCAGTCCTCATTATACCATGTACCTCTACAGTATGCACTGTATATCGTTACTCAAGTCGAAATATGTTACTGTTACACTGTATTTGTACTGAATTAAATTAAGGTTAATGGCATTTATCAAGCATATATGTACAAAGTAATAAGAGTACCTCGGTGTTTTAAAAAAACAAAATTACCCAACTATAGTCTCAAGTCATATATAGCTTTGAATGAAAAGTAGCAGTTTTCTGATGTCCGTACTCAAACATTAATTGCTGAAAGGCTTCAAGGGGAGCAGAGGGAGAAGCTGTAGCACACTTGGATGACAATAAATAAGTAGGATGATACTTTTTAAAATGATTTAGAATAATTTTACATATATATTAATTGAGTGTACAAGTCTCAGTCAGCTTCTCCTGTAAAACGGGAGTAAAATGCTGAATAGCTAGCTAGACCTACATGCTCCTCTGTGCAGGCTTGGTGTTCCTGAACCCTTCAGGGGGTCATAGGGAGGTAATGTCTTAAATAACTACCTAGAAAATGGATCACACCAGATATAAATTAAAACACCAGCCTTTCTACTAAAATCATGTCTGATTATTCCTTTTTTTTAAAAGTTTTATTCAAGTATAAAGAGGTGAGCTTTCAGGACTTTCTTAAACAATTGAGTCCAGTCAAGTATTTTATCATGTATATGTAATGTGGTTAGTTTTTAATTTATTGGGATTCTATCAAATCCAGGTTAGATAGGTAGATATCTTTTATACAGCAGCCAATAAAGAGTATACTTCAGATGGGAAATTTGTAATAGTTAGAGATTGTGGAAAATGAAAGAGTAATTTATCGTCAGGTTAAAAAAAAACTGTACCTTGCTGCCCTCTCTCGGTCAGACCATAAAGTGTACTTTGATTGACCTGCCAACCAGCCACAACAACAGGTTTTCACACTTTCTCAACAGTACGGAGTAACTGGGAAATTAAAGTATGATATGATATAATCTAGTACAAGAAACCACAGGGATCATAACTTGGTGTGATATTTTCAGTAGAAAAACAGAATAAAATATAAGGCAAATAATGGGAAATGTTTAGCAACACTACTTCTCACTTTTCTTTTTTAAACATTCGCATCAGAATTTAAAAAAAAAGAAAAACTTCTGAGCGTGACAAACTGGCACCTCTTATATAAGTGGCCAGGGGTGAAAATGATGTGTTAACATAAAAGGTGATATATGTGGGCTGCAGGAACTACCCACTCAATTGCTTTCAGTTTCATAATTAGTCTTAAACTGAAGGATATCCACAGCTCCCTCTTCTCTCCATGAATGCCAACTAGAGATAGACTTCAAGGTTGGAGGGGCTGTCCTGAGTGTGCTCTTATGTGCATCATTGCATCTGTAACCTCACTCAAGCAATGTTAAGTTACTCTTTAAGCAGGTATACATAACAGACAGCTTTACCCGTGTGTAAATACTGTAGTGCAAAAAGGATTTGATTTAATCCCAGTTAAAATCACAAAGATGTATGCTGAGAATGTCTGGTTTACCATCAGCGATTAGGACAGCAGACCAAACACGCACCAGTGAGGTAGACCCAACCAGCCAGCAAAATGCTGAATGGTTCAAATGAAATTATAAAAATAAAAAACAAAACAAAAAAAAAATGAACACATATATAACTGACCAAAAACTGGAAACCACTTTTGGTCTGACATTCATTTGGCCCCAGGAAAACAGGATGGTCAACTGCAATATTGGCAAATGCCAATACATTGCCTATAGCTATACCCTTAAACCCGGCCCATGTTTTAACCCACCCATCCCCCATGTGATATGTAAGCTAACATTCATTACAAAACAGGCTTACTGTTACATCTCTGCATTGTTGAGTGAGCTGTAACAGCCACAAAGGAGAATCAAATAGTAAGGCAGCAAAACTGTAGCTCTATTCTAAGCACACTGAGTATTACGCATAAAGCCGAAGATGTGTAAAGACCAATAATTAGAGGGCATCGCTCAACAATCTCAAATCCCTTCTAAAAGCAGTGATTCAAACATTTAGCAAAGCTTCCTGAGTGCAACAGAACAGCAGTATTCCTGAGTGTTACACCAAATAAAGATGAAAAAAAAAAAACATTCTTCATGAGTACTTTTTAACCTGAGGTAATTCCATAAGTAGCTTCAACAGCTGGAAGGACATCACGACTCCCTCTTCACCGTCAAAGTTGTCTGATTGGCTTCTGTGCTTCAGCAAAGCTTGATCTGAAGTTTACTCAGAAGTCTCAGGAGGCGGTGCCGAGTGGCTGTGCTCCCCTTCGTCTGCTTTTAAAGGGGATGGTTTTCCCTGAGAACTTGGTGAGGACTGCTGTTGTGCTTTGATTGGGCAGCTAGCAACCATGTGGTCAATACTCTGGCAGAAGTGGCACTTCTTGGGCTGGGGTGGCAATTTGCACTCTTTGGCATGGTGATCCAGGCCTCCGCAGTTGTAGCATCTACAAAAGTGGAAATATTCTGTTATGTTTCACTGAACATAACTAATTACCTTAAGATAAACACAGCTGTGACAGAAGTATGTGGAAGCGTTCATGTATGTGACTTAACAGGTTTAACGTAAAAGATAATAAGGCCATGTTAAGATTAATGTAGTCAAATAACATATTCTTTGCTGTCGCTGTCTTTGTCTCCAGTAGCACGAGGTAAATATGAATACGTTTTATTTGAAGACTCCACGATTACAACAACTTCATTTTCTGTTTTAATCAGATTTCTGCCTTACTGAACTATGTGCTAAGGCAGTAACTGGGAATTAAACACTAATGTTCACTACAATATTACTACTCAAGTTTTTTTTTTTTTTTTTGGTCAAACCATATAAATGACAGTCACTAGCTTCTGTAAAATCCAATACTTTCAAACTTGCCATCTTGTTTCAATTTCCACCTATTTTACCTCTTTTAGACAGAGGGCAAAATCCACCATTTTAATACTAATGAATGGTCACAATTTCTCCTGCTGTGTTGCAAACTGTTACACAGGTGTTGTGTCTGAAGGTTGTATTTTGTACCTCTAGAGTGGCTCTACATCCAGCATAAATCCAAAAGACCATATTTATTTTTGACAATTACAAGGAAATAACTACTGGAAAGTAAGAGGGTTCTGCCACAAGCAAAGTTCAGTTAGCATCAGCACAGTTTGATGTCTTCAAGTGTCTTTCAATTGGCAGAATTTCTAAAAGAGGCACTCTACCTGGAGATCATGACTTTTTAATGGAAATGTTGCTCTTTTTTTCCTACGTTAGAGACAGCTAGCAAGCTTGTATATATATTGCAAACTGGGATCTGTAAGACTTTGCAAACCAAATATCTTCTGCATTCTGTAAACAGGCTCTACATAACTTATCGACACCTAATTTTTTGAGCTTCCAGTCACATACCAGATGGCACTTCACTGTTAGAACATTATAGATATGCCAGCAAACATGGAAAAGCATAATGTGACACCTTTAAATATAGGTAATTATGTGATCTAATATTCATAAAATGTTTTAAAAAGACCCACACACACAAAAAAAGCAAAAAAGTTTGTTATTAAGTGAAAGCACACAGCATTACATTTGTCCAAGCTCTGTATTGGCTTCCAAACTAATAAATGTGTTGCACATGTTGGCCACGAGGTGGCAACATTTCGCCTGCACTAACTTCAATGTGCAGTTTTAGACATAAATCTTTTGAGGGCATTCTAGGACACGCTGCACGACTCCAGAAGGGCCACAACTTATTGGGAGAATTTAAAAGTCTCTTATATTACCACACCTTGGTGCCAAAATGAATATATTATCACAAACCTTTTGATCATTCAGGAGTTTCTGTAAACAGCAGGGTTACTTTTTCCTCACAGTCTGAGGTAGTTACCATGGTACGGATCAATTTATCTAGTGTTGTGAGCAGCGTCTGTCAGTTTGTCACTGACAGAAGCTTCCGGTTGCGCTCCATTGTATCAAGGTGTGGCATGCATTTCATCAGCATTGAACTTTAAAAAGAAATGTTATATGGGGTCAGTGAGAGCCATCAGGGTGCCATCAGCTGCTAGTGTTTGAACATAATCTATAGAATGGCCACGCGCACAGGGGTGGAAGACAGATGGGTTGTGGGCGTGGAGTGATCGGTCCATGCCTCTGTGGACCCCCTGCCACCTTTGTGGCAGCAGATGAGGTTTGGATGGCGTGGCTGCTGAGAGGTCAGAATGGCTTTGTAGAGCATTGGCCGTTTGGGTGGTGTCAAGGTCTATACCGTCACATCACAGAAGCTTCCTGCACCAGCATCCATCAGGAGGCAAGTGGAAGTGGTCCCTTTGTCTATAAAAGCTGCAGTAATGACCTCTGAACCCTGACCCCCAACCTCCCCCAATCTCATCCAAACCCCCAGCTTTCTTCCTTTTATTCATACACTGTTGCTATGGCAACTATGACCTTTCACCCCCTTGCCTTGGCTCTGGCATCTGTTATCAATTATATGGACAGGAGCTTTTTCCCCTTCCCAGGTTGTATTATATTAAAATATATTACACACACACACACACACAAGATGTGACGTAAACCGGTGGTTCACTCTGAGAGCAATACCTGAACTCAGAACTGGAAACTGGAGTAAAACTAAGTACTTTTCAGTCATGTTCAAAAAATGTATCTTATTGTTTATGGTTAAAAACGGCATCAGTTAAATTAACCTGTTAAACACAATCTAGTGTTGCATAACAGAATATGCTAAAGGTGAAGCATGCCTTATCCACACAACTGTGTGGTCTAGTGAGAAGTATTGAACCATAGCGGCCTCCCAGGACTCTTTGAGGCAGTAATGATCCCTGTTCTCACACTCACTTCTCTCTGGTTGTAATCACAACTGACAGGGGGTGAAGCTGATACACCTCTACCCCTTCCATCGTACTGATATTCAAAGAATGCCTCAAAAATCCAGTTTGCTCCTAGTCCTTTTTTTCCCTCTTCTACTAGGAGGGACATTGTTGCCTTTGTATCAGTTTTGGATTTTAAAGAACTATTTTTTACATAACTCATATAGCCCCAGATCAAATCAATCTTTTTAAATTTTTACTTTTTTGTGTTTAGAAATGTCCTCCCTGAGATTCTGGTCAGAATGAAGCAGAGAAGGAGGGACTGATAAAAGGTAGTTACCATTGTATGGTAACTACCTTGGTTCTTTTCATGTGTGAGCTAATACATGATTGAAGCTCTTTCCAAAAATAATTAACTTTTGGAAAAGAAAATGTTGCTCAGTGTTATTCAAATTATGAATCATGCCTTGAGGTTTGTTTTTGGAACAAGAAATCATTTTTGAAGAAGAGGTTTAGAAACGGAGAGGAGAAAGTGGGTTGGTTTGAATTCACTAGGGACCGGCAGATTTAAACAGTTATTGATCCAGGTCACACATCAGGCCTCCTGACGTGACCCTTGCTAGGGTTAGATGTGGGGGGTTGGGGTTGCGCAAAAGGAAAGAAAAGGGGAGAAACTACAACACCATTGCACATCTGATCCAAACTTAGCACAACAATGACTGTTAGTGGATTGCTTATTATTTTGGGACCAAACCTTTCCTTACAGGTTATGAAAAATGTCAGGCATCTTGAGCACAGTAAATCAGTCTCAGTTTTGACTTTTCCTACATGCTAAGTTTTAGTCATTTCCTAATAGCTCATATTTGGATATGCATTGATTTAAAGGAAACTTTGACAATTTATTAGTTGGTATTTATGCACTAGTTGCCATATTTCTATTTCACTGTGAACTGAGTACTTTTCCAGAGCACACAGTTGGGTTTCTCTTAACGTAAAGTGTGCCGGAATTACTTTAGTTTATGGACTGGCATGGGAAAAAAACGTAATTGAGTTCAATTACAACATATTGGAATCTAAAGTCATGTATGATAAGGATATTTGTACAGCTCTGTTGACAGTATGAATGACAGTCTTAAAAACCATATTTGTTTTCCAGAGAAAAACCAAAAAAAAAAAAAAAATTTTTTTTTTTAATGTATGTGCTGCATTTCAAATTTGCTCATTCAAAACTGTAAATACTAAAACATCTTCCCCAGTTCATCCCAGCTCACCTGTCTCCCTTTGAACGCCACTTTTGGACCTTCTTTCCTTTGGGTCTCCGCTCACTGCCCACACAGTGGATGCCACCTGGTCCAGTAACTCGCAGTGACTCCAAGCCCTTTGATGACTTTTTGAAGGTAAATTCAACTGCTTCTCCCTCCTTCAGACTGCGGAAGCCTTCCATGTGCAACTTGCTCTGAAAAAAAAAACAAAAAAACAAAAACAAAATAGTTGATTTGTTAGTGGTAACATATTTTGTTTGAAGAACTCCAGTTTTTTGGTGACTCAAATTTTTAAATAATTTAGATGATAGGTGTGGTGGGAATAGTCAAACCAGAAAAGAATGAATTAATGTTTGAATTGTTTTTCCTGCTGCTAGTAGGAAATAAGTGATAATCACTTGATGTGTTAAAAGTCTCCATATTGACCAGATTACCTTTGCAGTGAGCCTGTGGAGACTTTGACCTCTGAGAACAACCCCCATCAATTCTCCACTGTGTGATATTATCAGAACCTGACAACCCTTATCAAATATTTTAAGGTGATCACCATTCCTCACCTGATAAACAAACAAGGACCACAAAGTGTGTCATTCCCACTCTACTTTGTTTGTACACACCCCAATGCATCACAAAGCGTTGTTCCCTTAATTCTGCATTGTCTTTTTTTTTTTTTTTCTGTGTTTGAGTGGTAAACCTGGTGAGGATAACCTTCAACCCCCCCACAAGCTGAGGAACAGCATTCCACACTGCTGCCCCCACCCCCATGCCTCTTCCCACCCACATCACAAAGCTCCACTAACATGCTGACCACCACTACTAACCCTAAACTACAGGATGCAGGGGTTGGTGCTCATGTTGGGGGTGGGGTGACAAAGCAGTGAGGCTTCTCTGTGAGGTTGGGGGTCAGGGTGACATTCCTTGGATAGTTGTTTGGCAGAACGACATGAAAGATATCAACTGAGGGGGAGGACAAATGACTAATATTGTTCTGCGATATCAATGATTTAAGATGTGATCTTTGCAAAAGGGACCCAACAATTTCATTTGTAATGCTAGACAGGTGTGTTTGCTTTCTTAAGTAAAAAAATGCTGCTGGGGGTCCATCAGCAGTTTAAAAAAAAAAAAAAAAAGAACACTTAATAGATGCAAAGGAAAAATAGTGCTTCCCATAGAAATGAAAAAAAAAAAAGGTGTGGTGAAGGTTTGAGGATAAAGCCCTTAGACTGGTTAACACGTCATGGGAATCCCCTTTGTAAAACTCCCTTGGTGCAACCTTAAGATTAAACTGTCACGCATACAGCAAACTGTTTATTTAGGAAGAGCAATCCATTAATTAAGCAGGTTTGTTTTGATATGCAATAATCCCATTCCTTCATTTCATTTTAAGAAGCCACATTCATTTATACCAAATCTTTGCTGGTCTTTGTTTGACAAAACCAACAGGAATTAAACTGAAAAATTGTTGTTTTTTTTTTTAAAGAAAAATTTACAAGTTATCATTTAAACAGATAAAAAGGCAATTATTCTCTAGATTATATGAACAATTAGACACATCAGTTCTTAAAAATGTATGTTATCCATGTTCCAAATTCCAAAAACAAAATGTTTGTAATCATAAAAGCATAAGGTATAAGTGGAGATGTCGTGAACAGTGAGGAAACACGACTGGTGAGCCATGACACTCAATTGGCAACATGGACATCCACAGAGCCTCAGTCCCATCAGGCCTCTCTGCCCCGGTGACCATTAACCCACTTCCTCTCCCCGTGTGTGAGCATCCCCACCCCCATAACAGACCCTCACCGGCCACATGGCCACATCAGGTAATTCACACAAATGTAGGTACAGGGAGCAGGGTGGGGTCTTCCAGCCACAGGGGCCTGCTGTTGAGATGTCATTAGTGGGGTCTACTGTAAACTATATCCAGAATATGTCCAGAAGCTAAGCGGGGCAAAGAAAGACATCAGAGCAGTAAGGGACAATAGGAGGACTTCTGCAGAGACAAAGAGAGGCTCAGTCACAACCAAGGGGTCCTTCATTCGAATGCATGGCTCTATTGTCCACCCACACAAAGACCGGCAGACCCTGGGACTTAATTTTCCTTGACACGTGGCCTCTAATTTTAGGATTGAGGCCTTTTACATCGTCATAATGATGGGCATGTCATGGGCTGGGCATTTCTTCAAGATGAAATGAAAAGTCGCATTGTGAAATTCTTTTAAAATAATCTTTGTGGAAAGTTGTGGAAGTAGGCCCTTTACATGACTAACCAAAAAAAAAGATTTGACTGAATAAATGGCAATGATTGATCAGAATTAAGCTTTTTGAATGGTGGAATAAGAATACCCTTCCAGCACATGGAAACAAACTGCTCTAAATTCATGAGAACACATTTCAGGAACTGCATTATAATCAAACATTTTCACAATTATTTTGAATACCTGGACCTTTTTAAGCAGCTTCAAATGACAGTCGACACAGAACTGAGCTGATGCTTGTCCCCATTTCAAGTTTCTTTAAATGCTTGTAACTACTGAAGCACGAAACTGCAGGTTTCTAACCTCAACTGAACTCATGCTTTGGTTTACAATATGAGTAATCAAGTAACAGCTTCCTGTACATTTCAGTTACAAATCATCCACAGAACAAATAAATCTGTCTATATGCACGGTCATAGCAAGGCAGCAGAGAGATGAGAACAAGAGCTGCTTGAGAAAGTGTGTGAACATTTAAAGAAAAAAAATGAAGATGCTGGAACTGTTGAAAGACATTTCCACAGCTGAAGGGCATGGAATAGTGGCGCACAAACAAGAACATTTACCAAAAGTAAAATTTGATGTCTGCTTCAAAGGAGCGTCTCAGCTGTAAAAAGTAGTGTACCTCTATACCACCCACATGGAGGCGGGGTGAGGAGACAGCAGAGAGCCTTTAATCACTTTATGACAGGAACTTTGAGGTGAATGAGGAGCTAGTGGGGATGCCTCTCATTCACATGCTAAACCTTTATCTTATCAGACAGAAGTAAAGGCCTCACTCACATGAGGAGGAGGAGGAAACCCCCCTCACCCACACACACACCTCCCAACTCCCTCCATATTACTCTTCATCTTCAATTTAAAAGGTTAATGAAGGTCTGGATCAAACAATCTGATGATTTTTGGAAAGAAATTAAATTCAGGAAATCAAGAAAGGAACACACTTCTAAACAACACAAAATTTACCCTACAGCGACAGTGCAATATTATTATCATTGCTCTTTCATTATAAAAACAGACAACTATTAACCAAAACTTATTTTCTTAGAAAAAGCCTCCATTTTGACATTAGATTCACATTAAATGTAAAAATCAATAATTCCCAAGCCATTCCAACACAAAGATATAGCTATCCACACTTCAAGGGCCATCAATTATGTTTCCTCTCCCTTAAAAGACTAATTTTCATGCAACTCGGGAGCACTGATGTAAGCCTGTTAAAGTGTGTAAGCCTCGCTGAGCAACAAAATCCACTTTTTCATGTCTCCATCACGTTTCATTCAGTGTCTGAAAACCCTCAAGGAGGCCTGCTGCTCTCCCCAAGATGCAGCAGCACGTGTTTTTCTTTAAGAAACGACCACCACACAGGAAAAAAAAAAAAATTCAAATGATATGAATCTGAATTAAATGGAAGTGTGTTAAAATACTCATTAATGGAAAGCAAAATTAAGTATCTGCTTTGTATTTTTGACGTTTGTTTTTACATGTTCTGTTTTTATATGATCAATTGCTGCCAGAGGTAGCTAATTAAGCAGCATTGGAAACAGGTGGTTAACTTTCCGCGAGGTGGATGGTTTTTTTTTTTTTTTTTTCTTCCTCCAAGTTGTTGAGGGTGAGAAACCTTTCGAGACGATTTATAGCCTATTTGTACAATTTTGTTTCATGTGGGAAGTCCTGCGGCTGCTGGGTTTTTGGCGGATAAAGTTTCAGCAACACCTACCTGGTGGACAAACACATCAACCGGTTCGTCCAGCTGGACTCCCTCCCGGCTGGTCATGGACAGGAAGCCGAAGCCCATGCGGACGTTGAACCACTTACACACGCCGGCTCCGTGGAAAGACTGTGAATCCTCCTCCGTGCTCGGTCCTTCATCTTCCTCGGTTTTACACACTCCTGCAACGAAGAGCACACGTCGGATAATTAAAAGCTCTGTTTCAGAAGTATCCGAAGTACACTTAAGAAGGCGCCATTTGAACAGGGTTCAACTTCTTCTTCCCCCCCTATCAATAATCAATACGAGTCGCTGACTGAACCGAAGCTTAAGCTGTTGTGGTACGAGCTGGATTAAAAATAAAATAAGTTTAAAAAAAATCAACTCTGTTAAAGCACCTGAGCAACACAGAGCTTTCTTGGTGAATATGACTCATGTTGGTGCAAAAATAAGTAATCCTGTTGACTTCAGGATGTGAAGATTTCCAAAGGGCGTTAATGCACAGCTCATCACGTGTGTGAACAATGCCTTAAAATGTTCCACTATAATCGGGAGAGACAGTCCGTCAGAAAACAACTTAATTAACTGCAAAAAAAAAAAAAGTGCAGCTTATAAAGTTACTCAACCTGGGAACTCCTGGTTAGACACCGAACCCATGTCTTCAGTTCTGTCTTGAGTCAAAATCAGCACCCAAGATACAGTATCCTTTCTAGCCCTCGAACTGGGTAATCCTCGCAGATTGCCACTTTCATGCAAAATGCGTCGAAACGCAAGAAGCTGCGTTGCGAGAGGGAAAGCAGGCGAGGGGGGTAAACAAAAGGGGGCTGGCAACCTATTCCCCCTAAACAATGAGGAGGGGAGGGGGGTCAACGAGGAGATTTTTTTTTTCTTTTTCCTCAGGAACACTCTTTCCCCCCAAACCAAAAAAGAAAAAAGAATCTTAAACAATACAACACAACTCCTTCCTATTCTAAGATATACAAACTCCCCCACATACCTTCTGCCATTCTTGTGGGCCAGTTCAGTCCTGATGCTGACTGCTGCCGAGCCACTAATTTCTCTGACCTGAAACCACCCTCGGCTCTCCTGCACTGTTGGTCAATACAAATGACAATTTCTGATCCAACGAACCCCCCACCAATCTCGGTCACGTCCACGTGATTCACGATTACAGTCCCCATGGAGATGTGCATTGTGTGATGGAGGGGCCAATCACCGCAACCCAATATTATTTTCATACTCATATTCAAATCTGGCACTCTGGCGGTGATGGGTTTACATCTACTGTAAAACTGAAGCATCACCTTTCATATCTGTCATTGGGAGGATGAGGGGTGAGTAGATGAGGAAAATAATGGACTGGATGTTGCATTAATATCAATATATTAAAATTTCATGACTGATTATCAAGCTTTTTTTTTTTAAAAAACAAGACCTTAAATATGCAATTTAAGTTGTCAGTGAAATGCGGGTTCGTTTCAGTGACGCGCTGTAACGTGTTAAAGACAGTTTTGTAATCAGGGTGACGTTTCGAGGGGTGAGATTTTTTTCTTTCTTTCACGTATATTAGAGGAAGAGCTCAATGCTGAGAATTCAAAAAACACATGAACATATAAAGCAAATAGGTGAACTATACATAGAATTTAATGGAAATAAATGGTTGAGGAAATCAAACCGCTATTTTACATTGCTTCATTAAAAAACAAACAAATTCATGAATCAATAGTGATTGATCTTGTCATGATAAGATGCTGACTCCCACCCTGTGGGATGATGGATGCATGAGGGACAGAATATATGACTGGGCTGAAAAATAAAATAGCTTCAGTTTTAAGTAAACTATCAATTGAAATAGTCAAGGCATAGTTATAATACGTATTAAAAAACAAAAGAAGGGAATGTGTTGTTGTTACACAAATTTTCCTAAAATTGTTTAATATTCTAAAATGAAGCAAAAATAAAGCGGTAGGCCGTATTTTACATGTTCAATTCGTTTTATTAATCAGTAGTAATGGCTAAATGTCAAAAAGAATTATACAATAGGCCGCATTTCACATATGTATGTTTGGTAAATTTTGCAAATAAATATAAAGCTATAAAGAGGAACTTTTTAACTAACTAAAAAATTGTTATGAGATATGTTTAATGACCAGTCCCGAAAGTCTGTCATCATGGATGTAAGAATCATTTTGAGTCCATTTTTTTTAAAAATAGGTCCAACTTTTATTGAGCTTGATGGACGTTTCAAAGGTGTGAATCACTGTGATCACGACGACCCCTTGTGGACCCGCAAAATACGCTTATTCACGGCGCGAAATGTCTCAGCCTATTTGAAAATATTAAGCCCAATAATAAATGAGAACATCAATCTCAACTTTAACCATAAAAGACAATTATGGATTTCAAAGCACAGAAACAGACCAAATATTAAAATACATTCTGGTCAGAGACTGAATTCCTTCTATCACTGTGATGTTTCTCTTTCAGAGTTGCAATAAAAACAAGAATATATTGTTCATGTGCTGAACAGTGTTTTTATGATGTTCTAAATTAATCAGGTGGAATAGTCTTAAATATGTTGAAGACAAGTATCAATTTAGGACTCCTAAATCCAATTGTTTGCATTTATGTTGGCCTATTTATTAGTCACTTGTAGAGGTATGATATAATGCAAAAGCGTTTATTTATCTATTATTGTTTCTTGTAATTTTCTTTAATTTCTCAACTTTACTTGTTTTAATTCGGTTTGTTCAAAGAATTAAGATTTCAATCTATTATTTACACAATAATTGGTTATTTTATGCTCTTATTTACCAGAAATCCTCAGTTTAATTTCTTATTCATATATATTTCTTTAAATCTATTTAGCAAATACCGGAAAGCTCTGTGAATTTACACGATTGACACATGGCGATAAATAGAAAAACAGAACAAAACAAAACAAAACGTGTTTCTAATAACCTTCTTAAGCTTTTAGGTCAAAAAGACATAAATGTACATATTAAGGGATATTCTTTTGAACAAAAAAAAAAAGATTTACATTCATTTTGCTGTCTGCCAGTAAGTGGTATAGTCCAACACTACGAATAGATTCTGTACTAACCTTTCTCTCCCAGGCTTTAAGTTCACGCAACAGTTTAACACATTAGGTTTCATAATTTCCCTTGGTACATGAAGGCATCACAAGGAAAAAATATCCCTTCTCGGATATGACCACAAGATGGCACTAAAAGTCGAAAATTAAAATGCAGCGCAAGTTAGAGACTGCCACAAGAATTTTAACTTTAGAAACATTGTTGAAATTCTCTTCATATCACAAAAAGTCATGAGTCATTATGGCCTAATGCTGCAGGACTATTAATAACTATAGCGCACAGTGGAGACTTTAAAAATTGATTGTTTATTTTCTTTTTATATCTTGAATTGATTTATGTGAACAACTACGCACACGGTAGGCTATTAGATGACGAAAAGGGTCCCGCCTCTTTGATATCCTAAACGTACAGTGTGAGGGAGAAACCGAGAACGCACGGAGGCTTTTAAAGTCCACTGGACTCCCTGACAAACAGGCATCTGCACTCGGACATCGGTCATGTACGGGGTGTCAGATCAATGGAAAAGCTTGTGGAACTGGAGCAGTGAAGAATCTCAGAAAATCTGCAGACGAGTGAAGCAAACCAGCAACGTATGCCCGCTGACAGCATTTATAAACGGAATCTATCGGCTTCTCCAGGAGCTGGACAATTTTCGTTTCCAGATTATTCACATTCTATGCTGTTGGACGGAACAATCCAGTTTCTGTTGCGTTTACAGCTCAGCAGGATGAGAGACAGAGGCTGCAGGAGAAAGTTAAAAATCCCACAAACAGCAGCGTCAAGTTGGCTGCTGTGACAGGACAACAGTCATGTAGGCTGGAGTTTATTCTGATAGATGAGATGCGGGACACTAAGAGAGTTGTCGGTACGCTGTGAGGCGAGATCCGTCTCAGTGAAGACGCAGGACAGAGGTTCACTGTTTGCGCTCTTGGTCCCGTCCTCGCCGTCTTCAGCTCCTGGAACTCCTGTCAACAATGGCAAGACTACGGAGAAAGGTTTGCGTCGCCCTGTTTCTTTTTACATTGTTCATTTTTGGGACCTTTATGGCTCTGAGGACCCTAAAGCCCACCGACGGCTTCTCGGATCTGGCTCCGGGCTTGGATCTCCTTCCGATTTTAGGAGGTAAGATGGACAGGAGGTCAGCGTCCCGCGATTCGACCACCTCCCCGGACCAAGCCCGCCCGCCTGGTAGCAACAGCAAAGCAGTTTTGTCCAACTTCAGTCCTGAAGGGACTGTATTTTATGACGTTCACATTTTTTACTACACCTGGTACGGAAGCCCTCATATGGACGGCAAATACATTCACTGGGACCACATCCTGGTTCCACACTGGGACCCAAAGATTGCGTCCAGCTACCCTAGAGGCAGGCACATGCCCCCCGAGGACATCGGCTCCAGTTTCTATCCCGAACTGAATACATACAGCTCCAGGGATCCGGACGTGCTGGAGTCCCACATGGAGCAGATAGGAGCGTCCGCAGCAGGTACACTTAAGAGCTGTACACGGGATCTTTTGGAGCGAAAACAGCTGAGTAGTCTCTTGTTTTTGGTGCTCAGCAGATTCGAAGAATTATGGCTTTTCTGAGCTCAAAGAGGCGTCCTTTTCAGCTGGACTGGGCAATGAGCATTTTCAGCACCATACATCCACTGGACAGCTCCCCACAGGCTCAGATAGAAACCCCCAAGCAAGTGTTGGTGCGCTCCCCGCCGCACTTACCACAAGGCACACATTAGAACTAGAATTAACTGTTAAACTATCACATATGTATTTATTTATTTAAATTTAAATATGTAATATGAGTAGTTGCAAAGTATTAAATTGTCTTCTTGCACTCATGTTCATCTCTAAATTATGTTCTTGAAAGGCTCACGAATTTTTAATACATATTATGTACTGTTGTCTCTGGGTTGCTTAGGACAGCCAAAGTATGCCGCCTGGTGTCAAGTAACAAACTAATGTATCAGGCATGGGAAAACTACATATGATAGGCCCTGATGTTTCTGTCCCGCGGCTCAGTGGGTTATTGTACACCATCCGGAATGATGAGCAGACCATCCAGTCCTCTGAAACCTCACTGCTTTAGCAGCTGGCTGATGGAAGGACTGGCACACAACACTTAGTTAAAACAATCAATTTAATTGGATACAACATCCAGCCAAAGTGTAAACATTTCCACTTTATTTGATTACTGATTTCCTGCCACCCTTTATTCTCAAGCATTAAATTAATAGCAGGAGTCATATTCTTAATGCATTCAAAGTTATAGTTGGGAGATGTAAACAATCCCCACAGCAAGCAGGCATGAGTGTAATGAATTAGCACTGAGTGCATATTTGAAGTGCCAGTTCCTCTCTGATGCCAGGCACTGCTGTGGCTGATACAGGCTATTTTTCAGTCAGGAACAGAGTATGAAGAAGAAATTCCTCTCTGGGATTTATGAGCTGCCAGATGCACTGGGCTGTGGGATTTCCTCTAAAAACAAGACATAACAAGTCTTCTTACTGACAACAGCAAATTCATAAAACAAACAAACAAAAACGCAATAAATACAGTATGAAATTGAACAGATCATTGTGAGTTCTTTATATTTCTAGGGGTTCTGGTCTTGTCTTGGTACCCACCAGGCCTGGCTGATGACAACGGGGAACCCAGTGAAGACGTGGTGCCAGCTGTACTGGATGCTGCATACAGACACAACCTCAAGGTAAAGGCATCAGCAAATTTTGTTACTATGAGGCAGAGAGAGACTTGAAATCAGTGGGGAAAGAGCCCAAGACTCATAGAGCAACAATGAATCAAATCTGCTCCGAGGCATAATGTTGAGCTATATATGTACTGGATATACAAAGTTTGTTGTTGCAAGAAAGAATCTATTTTAGGCTGACTTCTGCTGACTTAGGATTTCACCACTATTTCACCAGTGATACTGCTAAAGGTTTTGCAGAAAGTGTTTCACTTAACCAGGTAAATCCCCATAGACAAAACAATTCAATATATTTATATATAACAGTAATAAAATAATGTGAGCAAAGGTAAGCTAAGAACAGTAAAAATTAAGAGTTTACTGTCCTGTCTGAAGCCTGATTGTTCAAATTATTCATGGGTTTAACATTTTTTAACAATATGGTTATCAAGTTTTAATTTTCAAAAAAACATAAGAACACATAAGAAACAAGAAATATCCCTTTCAGTACAATACAACTGTGATTTGCATCTGAATATTGCCATGTAAAATTAAGCTAACTATAGTTACAAAAAGCAAAGAAGTTAAGCAAACACACATTAAAAAAACATTGATTTGGTACACTATGTCATAGGTTTTTCATCCAAAGCAGGTCATTATCAACCATTCTGGCTTAATCCCTCTCTGAGGGGTCGCCACACATCGATTTGGCCCAGTTTTATGTCAGATGCCCTTCCTGCTGCAACCCTCGGGGAGATACACAGACAAACATACATGTTTGTATGTGTGTGTGTGTGTGTGTGTGTTTTCTTCTTCTTTTTTTTTTTTTGACTGTGGGAGGAAGCCCATACAAGGAGAGAACATGCAAACACCACACAGAAAGGCTCCAGCCATACCCAGGAATCAAATCAGGGACCTTCTTTCAGTAAGGCAACAGTGCTAACCACTAAGCCACTGTGTTGCCTTTTATCCAAAGCAGATGCAAAATCATAAAAATACAGAAAATAACAATCACCTTACTCCTGTTTGCCAAATAATTCCTGCAAATCTTTACCATTAATGTAATCTATGAACAACCCTACACTCTCTCCAACATTTCCAGATTATCTCTAAGTATGTAAGTTATTTTTTCCAGTTTTAAACACTGAGACGTTTCATTGAACTGTCTAATAGTTTCCTTCTGCTCTTTCAGGCTAGTGCAATCAGTCTTTTAGCTTGTAGTATGGAGATGTTCATAAAACTCTTATTTGTACAGCTGTATTATCATGTGGATAAATGCCAAGAACCAAGAACTTAAGACCTAATTTAATTTGGATCAATGGGGGGTTTAGAGGGTTGGGTCTGTTTTTTTCAAAATGAACATACAAAAAGCTTGAAAAAAAGTCTGGGGGAAGAGGCAGGGGAATATTTTGAAAGAGATGCATTAACTTAGAATGCTCATATTCAATATATTTATTCTTCCTATTTTGGAGATGGAAGGATTGACCATCTGCCAACTGATTTGTTAACTGATTCTACAAAAGGACTGTATTTATGTTGGACTATTTCCTCTATTCTATGAGTAAATACCAAAGGCACATAAAGTTATCAGCTGATTTAAAGTGAATAATAATAGAAACTGGTGGGATTTTCTTCTCTTCTACATTACACAGTAAAAATGGAGGACTTACAGTAATTTACTTTACATCCTGAGATTTTATCAAATCTTTGAATAAGACCTATAACTGCTGAAACAGACTTTCCTAAATTTCTGATAAAAAGAATGACATCATCAGCATAAAGAGCGTGTTCAAGTTGACCACTGTATATGCCTGAGATATGTGGATGCTTCCTTATTGTGATTGCCAAGGGCTTGATTGCTATTGGAAATAATAAAGTGGACAATGGACAACCCTGTCCACATCTCTTATTGATATGAATTCATTTTGAAAGGTTATTATTTGTAGTAATTTCTGCATATGCTTCTCTATATATAGTTTCACCCAATTACAAAAATGTTCCTCATAATCCAAATCTATTAATTGTTTCAAACTGGTATGCCCATCAAATTTTTATTAAAAAAAATTTTTTTTTTTTTTTTTTTGCATAAGGTCACAGAAAAACTGTGTCCTGTGTTCCTCCCTGAGAGTGCAGAATAATTAAGACCCTTTGGACATTGTGGAAACCCTGGCGCCCCAAAATAAATTATTTCCCTTTCCCGGTTTAGGAAGGAGTGCAATCAAAGCCCCTCTTAAAGAGGGTGTAAGGATGGCTTCCTGGATGGATTCAGTAAACATTTGTGAAAGAGACACTTTTAATTCACATTCAAACTTCTGATTAAACTCATTAAATAGGGCATATGGGTTTAACTTTTAACTCTGTTCCTTTGGCTGAATTAAGAAGAATAAAGATTTCCGGATATTAGTGAAACAGTTCAGTGAATACACCATATGTCTTTTGATCTGATAGTGTCTGCAAGATAAACCTATTCATATTCATAAATAAGAACATAATTTGTTCCCACTGGCTAAGGGAAATTATACCAGTTACACAACAAACATACGGACTGAGATGAAGAGCCAACTGTCAAATAGGCACAGGGGTGTGTAGATGGTTTTATGTTTGTAAAAAAAAACAAAAAAACACCATAAATATTTAAACTGAAAATGCTGTCAGACTCTGCTGGAGCAAATAATGAATAACAAATCACCAAAGTCAGAAATGATCAAAAAGATGACAGCAACAGTTTGAAAAAAGAAACGCCACAATTCCTTCTGAAAAATTGCTTCTAAGATGATCATAACAATTTAAGCAAAGCATGAATTGGCACTGTCACTGTGGATGTGTGACGCACTGAAGAGCATCTCAGAACCCTGAAACGGTGGTATTGCCTTTTACATTGGACCTAAAAGAGCTGGTTTAGCAAAGTATGAAAGGTGGACTGTATTTACAAAGTGTTTTTGGGAGAAAGGCTACAAATAAATATTTTTTATCAGTTTTTAAGAATTGTTTTTATGAATGTTGCATAAAATAAAAGTGCCAAGGATAGATCCTTGAGGTGCACTATTATTAAAATCAGATGCCCATTTGGCACTTTAGTTAAAAAGTGAAACACGGAGGAAACTTTTCCCGACTATCTATGGAAATACATAGCTTTCCCTAACCCTCTCCCAGTGGGGGTGGGCCCTGTGCCCCCCTGACCTGACTCCCTTATCCATCCCAAATAAAGCCATTTCAACATCAGCGAGAGTTCTGGATGCTGGGACCTTCGACCCTACATGCCACATCTCTTTCTTTTTAACGCACCCCCACAAACACATAAATACAAACAAACTTTTAAAAGAAAAAAAATCAGCTACAAGGAAACCTGGTGAGGCTGGGGGATACCACCTTGCACACCACATCTTTCCTTTTTTTTAAATCATTCAGACACACACTAAAAAATAAAATGAAATGAAATGAGATAAAATAAAATAAAATAAAGGAAAAACATAGCTACCATCCATGTTGGTTCCTCTATGATGTCACACTATTTAATGTGCATTTACGTTTTACAGGAAAAAAAAAAAACGGGAATAGAGCTAATAATCTATGATTTCCCAACACAGATATGAGTTTAAGGAGTAAAAAGAAACACAGCTGTCACTTAAACATTTTAGTCAACACAGTGATCAGTTAGAGGTTATTTTGTGATATCTTCCATCTTATTATACTTTTTCCTAGTATTATTAAGAAACATGTCATGTGTGCCCATTATCTAATGTGACAATGAAAGACCACCTAAGGGACTCTCTTTGAATAAATTGGAAATGACAAGCACGAGGGACAAGCTCAGAATTCTCTTGTGATAAGCATTTGCCATTAATAAATGGACCAGCTGCATTTACAGATGTTTATATAAAAACAAAATAGCCAGAAGACACACAAGACGGAACAAGAAACCACATGAATAATGGGTGCTTTAATCAGTGAATTCAGTGAATGACCATTTTTCAGTTATATTTGAAAAAAATATACAGTGTTTTTAAACTGTAAACTCTGAAATAAGAACACTTCTTATTTTCTACTTCATATGTCAAGAATAGAAAATCTTCAAACTATCATCAGAAAACAAAAACAATTCTAGAATGTCATCTTTAGATTTTTTTTTATATAATTATATTCTGAAAAATAAAATGACCAAAAAAACATTATTACATGTAATTGTATTTGAATAGCGATGATTATATAATGCACAGGACCTATATGTGACTGGGCAGTAATGAAATAAGATGCATTTATAGATTGGTAGTTATCACCAAAGTTATTTAAATAACTGTAATGTGATGTGATTATAAGGCTAATTTATTTTTCTGCAGAAATGAGAGATGTATTGGCTCTATTCTCTCTCTAAGCAGCTTTGATGAGAAGCGGGAGGTTTGTCAAGTCAGATTTTATATATTTGTTTCTCATCTTTTCTCGCTGGAGGCAAAGAAATAAACTCCTTCCCTTGCCCTTGCGAGACGAGGATGGAAGGATTAGACATGCAACACTGAGCGGATGAGGGTTTACACATAATGCTGTCAGAAAAGAAGATAATAGAGGGAATGTTATATAGTGTAGCATTGTCATCCAGGCTGCGTGTTATTTTCATAAAAACTGAGTGAAAATAGCAATGACGTGTTCATATTAAGTATCTCATTAAAAAACAATAAGGTGGTGCTCATGTTTGTGTTAAACAACAGCACTCAGAAAGTCACAACCAGCTGTAGTTTAGAGTACACTGACTCTGAGTGCAGTTTGGATGTAGTTTTCAGAACTACATCTAGTCTTGGATTTGTCTAGTATTCCCTTCAACAAATACTGACAAGGGATAGAACTTCGGTTCTGATAAGGATAAGCTCCTGATGGAGTACTAAATAATTTCTTCTTGTCTGCTGAAGAACATGCTGAAAGGAAGGGATGAGGAGCCTAAGTGAGGACAGACAGGATCACAAGAGCTGTGGCAAAATTTCAAAAACAAAAAAAACAAAAAACAAACAGAAAATGAACTTGAGAAACACCCGGCTGTAATCTGTTTGCTGCAGCATCAGATCACTGGACGGCCTGTTGTACAATCTGAAATATATTAACAAAAGGAAGATGAACAAAGGCTAAAGAAGGACAAAGAAAACACTGAGAATAACATGGTATCAGAATTCATATCAATAAAAGAAAAAGAAAATAATTGTCTGTGAAAGACAGATCCCACCTCTATGCTCTTTGATTTCAATCTTTGCCCCTTGCGGACTTATACTATTTCGTTTATCAGAGCACATTTCCAAAATGATGGCTTTTCTAATTATTGAGTAAACAGGTTCAAGGGTAGACGAACTATTTATGAAACCACCTCTACAAAGACAAAATACTCATGATATAAAACAATAATTAAAAAAAGAAGTAGGATACTGTGAAATGTCGGTAAAAATACGATACAGTGATTTGAAAATCTCATAAGCCCATACATATCTAATTTAGAATAGAAAATAGAAATTATGTCAATTCAATTCAATTCTAAATAGTTTAATAACCCCTGAAAGGAATTTAATTGTATTGTTTCAAGTGAGCAAACATACCATCTTGAAAATAAAAATAAGTAAAATAGCGTGGTAATTTTTTTAATTGACTGTAGCAACACACCTCAAGAAGAAAAAAAACAAAGTTGGGCCAGAGTTTATCACTCTGTAGCATCCCATCTTTTTTTATTTAAAAAAAAAAAACAATCCATATAGGCCTAGGAACCGAGGAGATGACCTGCAGGATATTTGAGAGAGGAATGCTATCCTAGTCATATTTTTTTTCATATTTTTCATTCATAATGTGTTAAATGTATTCAGCTGATGAAAGGCCTGGATTTTTAGGACTTGGACTCTTCTACTATGAAGCTATGCTTTTGTAATGGATGGAGTATGCGGTTTAACATTTTCTTGCTGAAAGATGCAAGGCCTTCCTTGACAACAATGTTGTTTTGGGTGGGAACATAGGCAACACTAAAACTTGTTTATACTTGTCAGCACTGAGGTTTCCCTTCCAGATATGCGAGCCAACCATTACACCGGCACTAATGTGCCCCCATACCGTCAGAGATGCAGACTTTTGAACTGAGTGCTGATAACAAGCCAGATTGTAACTCTGCTCTTTTTGGTCCAGAGGACAGAGGGCCTGGGATGTCCAAAAAGAATTTCAAATTTTGATTCGCCTGACCACCTCAATCCATTCAGAATGAGCTTTGGCTCAGATATGATGGCACTGGGTGGCATTTCTGGATTGTGTTCACGTTTCTTTACATGAGAAAGTTTTAACCTGCATTTCTGGATGGCACAACAAACTGTGTCCTTAGATGGTCATTTCCATAAGTGCTCCTGAGCCCATGCCATGATTTCCATTACAGAATCGTGGCTGCTTTTAATTCAGGGCCTGATGATCACGGGTATGCAATTTTGATTTTTGGCCTTGTCCCATGCATACAGAAATGTGATCCTCTGAATCCTTTGATTTTGTTATAATGCACTTATGATGATGTGATATTCATAATCTTATACTAGGGAACGTTATTCTTGTTGTTTCACAACTTCTAGAATTTTTTTTTTTTTGCAGTTTGGCAAATCTCTGCTCACCATCACTTTTGAGAAACTTTGTCTAAGATCCTCTTTTTATACCCAGTCATGCCAGTTACTTGTTGTGAATTAACCTTATTAGTTTCATAATGTTTCTTTTCAGTACCACTTCATTTTCCAGACTTTTGTTGATTGCATCCCTGCTTCTTCGAGACGAGATGTGCCCATAGAATTCCAAATGTATTTACTGATATACTTCTTATATCTGATATGTTTTCTACGGCACATCTTGAATAAGATATGGCTTCAGAGGTTTGCAAATTATTTTATTGTAGTTGAATTTTTTGAAAATGAGGTTGTAATTAAGATATTCAGAAGTGGTTAAGGTAAAGCAAATTCAAAATATACTGTTTGGTTAAACTTGTAGTTGTTGTTTAATTACGTGCTTTACAGGAAGAGCTACCTTACATTTGAACACACTCCTGATGTGTCTTTATGACACATTGAGACCAAATTGCAAATATATTTTGATATAGAATGTTAATACAAATCACAGCAGGGATATGCTTTCAGGCCTCTTGGCAGGGAGTTGGGAATTTTTTCTGCTTAGTAACGTACACACAAAGCTTTCATCAATGTAGCAATCCCACACCATATTGCTAAAAACGCACTTACCCTTCTTTGGGGAGCGCTACAAAAAAACCCAGCGTACTTGTTTTTATATAAGGTGAACAGTGTTTCAGTAGCTCCCACACACAGCTTGTGCATTGATGAGATCTCCAACATCAGAGTTGGAGATCTCATCACATGGAGCATCCTCAGCAGCGCCGCTGCCTGACCTCAGCTCAAACCGGAGCTGAAATAGTCCTTCTGCCCAAGGGAGAGTGGGGGCGGTTTGATGGGGACAGAGTGGGGTGGGTGGACGGGGGAATGTTAGTTGCAATTGGAAAGGAGCAGAGGGAAAATGAGCATCATGGGTCCTATGACTCAGTTTGCGCCTCTGAACAATCTTCACCCTGAGGGGCTGTAAAAGTTCTGTCCTGTAAGTAGGCCATGTCAAGTACACAGAGGGATACAGCCCATGGGTGCCCTATGATAGCTTCAGCCATACTGTTTTGTTTTCAGACAACACCATTTAGTCTTACACAAAGCTCTGTGGCATGTGTCCACTGGCTCTCTGGAGCACAGAAAGAAAGCCATGCTCCGACATACAGAATTTGCTCAAACCTGGTTGAAAATAAACTACCGGTAATTGTAACAAAGGTCTGGACCTCTGTATTTTTGCTGGCTCACTTTCCTCCTTTGGTGCTTTTTTCATGACACGTGATTAAATTTCCCCCTGCTCAGCATTATTCATGCTGCATGCTGTGAGAATTGCTCAAT
The DNA here is from genome assembly GCA_028564865.1 of Zenarchopterus dispar. Classification (NCBI taxonomy): domain Eukaryota; kingdom Metazoa; phylum Chordata; class Actinopteri; order Beloniformes; family Zenarchopteridae; genus Zenarchopterus; species Zenarchopterus dispar. The sequence continues at coordinate 14,348,979 of JAOWBL010000008.1, forward strand.
TACTTCTAAATTACCACAGATAAATAGTCCAGTGCACTGGGAAAATTTGTTTTGTAGCGGTCTATTTTCTGCTGCAGAAAATTAAGACCTTAACAGCTTTGTGTTTCCTCTGTGAGTAATAATTATGTGCTTTTATGTCCTCTTAATACCCTGGCTTCTCAAGGCAGGTTCACATTTGATCTCAGTTTACTGAGCTGCCACTTTCAAACAAAGTCCAGAGATAAACTCTAGGCGAGGATTTACTCATATGGCTGGAATCTTCATTCCTCTCCTTTCTCCTCAAATTGGTGGCTTACAGTTAAACTGCATCTTATGCCATCAAAATGTCAATTTGGATGTGAATGAAAGCACTTGGCCTCTCAGTTTTGCGGCACAAAAGTCATTCTGTTTGGCTTGTCAACATCTTGGCAATTTATCTGCACAAAAATGCACTTTAAGCCAAAAATCTCTTTAGTGCATTAGTACATTTACACTCAGTGTCATGGTGATGGTGCTGCCAGCAAGACACATACTGCAGGAAATCTGCATGATATACAGGTTTCTTACAGAATCAACAATTCTAATAGTGGTAGTTGCTATCGTCATCCAAAAAAGCTATATTTTTTTCACATTGTTCTCCTTCAGTGTCCACTGCTGGTGAAGTGGAGTTTCACTTTATGTATAATTAAAAGCCACTGGATTCTCCGGCCTCCCTTTAAAATATTCAGCTTTAGCAACTTTTGTGTACATGTCACTTCAGGACTCTTGTTCCTTCGCTACTTTGTTCCCCCAGCAATTGTTTCAAACAAAACCATTAAATGAGTGTTGCGAAAGCCCGGAGAAGGTGGACCGCTCAAGGTGAAAACTGTTTCATGGTAGAATTTGTAATGTAAGAAAAAAAACCGTTGTGCTGGTGACCACGGTATTTTAATCTTGCACTCTCAGGGTTTTAGAAAAACAGTGTAATATGGTACGATGGCAAAACAAAACAAATAAGAGATGTGTGTTGTCATGCTTTGTGTTAGAACAACTTAAAATTATTGTTTAATTTGTCTTGCAGAGCTCTTTTACTGTTTTTTTCACAAGTATATTCAACAGTCTCTTCAGCTTTAATATAGCAATATTTGAGATTTATATTCATATTTTTAAGCTATTTTCCTCCCTTATGAAAGTTTAACTACAAATAAGAAGCTTCTATAGTGCTCTTGTCAGCTCCTACATGCACCCTCCCCTGAAAAGGTCTCCTAGGAGCCCTCAGTTGAGGTCTCTTGGAACTGCTGACTGTCAAATTTTCATGTATCAGTGAAAACTAATTCACTGTGTGTCTGTTTTCATCTTTTTCTAGGTTGCATTTCACATCCAACCATACAGAGGACGAAACGACCAGACTGTGCACGACAACATCAAGTACATAATTGACAGGTGAGTTGCTCGTTGGACTGCACTTCGTCCCTGATGCAGCTCGAATGAAAGAAACCATTAAGATTGCATGCATGGCTGAGGAAACAGAGGTTATAACATTGAAATACTTTTAGGTTGCATTTTTTATTATAGAGGGCCAGTTTCATGACTTATGAATGAATTTTAGAAGTAAAAAGTTTTTTTTTTCTTTAACATGAAAAAACCCACCTGTACGAACAAACTCAAAGGCCCTGACACAACATGTCCTCAAAATGTTTTTCTATATACAAAATCTCCATGTTCTGACTCAGCGTAAAGGGGATATGGTGATGATAGGTGTGTCTGGTATATCTGCGAAGTATTTGTGTTTTATTATTTATTTTTCAATCTCCTTTTAATATACAAACAGAAAATACAGTCATGATATTAGCGACAGACCAACTAATTAACTGGTCAATTGTTGGCCACAGAAAAACAAATAATCTTCCGACTTCTAGCCAGTGTATACCCAAAATAAAAACAAAATGCTTAGTATCACCTTCCTCAGAAAGTACAGATTTAACACTTTTAAGGAGACTGCCCCATACGGATGTTCGTAATGATATCAAATAGGATTCTATTGTTTAGATTTAAGAAAGCCTGTATGTTGTGTTTGTATTTATTTTTAAACAGGACTGTGTATTTAAATTTTTTGAAATAAACATTTTTTGCAGAACTATTAAAAAGAAAGATTGGCCTCCAATAAGCATGCTCCTCAGAGGACGAAAAGGAGCCGTCTTGTGTAATCCTCCGAGTCCCATCCCCTTTCTTTATACCACCACATGCAGTTAGTGATTAAACTGGTTAATCACTAAGTGTCTATATTTTTGTGTAGCCTAATTTTTGGTTTACTTCCCTTTAAAGGTATGGTGACCATGGGGCATTCTACAAATTTACCTCCAGCACAGGGAAGAGTCTTCCTCTGTTCTACATTTATGACTCGTACCTAACTCCACCGGAGTCCTGGTCTGAATTTCTGACCCCCACCGGCTCCCACAGCGTGCGCGGCTCTGCGTACGACTCCATCTTCATCGCTTTGATTGTGGAGGAGCGTCACAAACACGACATCTTGGCAGGTGGCTTTGATGGCATGTACACCTACTTCGCTTCCAACGGCTTCTCCTTCGGCTCTTCTCACCAGAACTGGAAAGCCATCAAGGCTTTCTGTGATGGGAACAACCTCCTCTTCATCCCCAGCGTTGGACCCGGTTACATTGACACCAGCATTCGACCCTGGAACAACCACAACACTCGCAACAGGGTGAACGGCCGCTACTACGAGACCGCCCTGCAGGCGGCGCTCAACGTGCGGCCAGAAATCGTCAGCATAACGTCCTTTAATGAGTGGCATGAAGGGACGCAGATCGAGAGGGCGGTGCCTAAAAAAACAGTGACCCGAGTGTATTTGGACTATCAGCCGCACGGACCTGATCACTACCTGGAACTGACCCGCCGCTGGGCTGAGCAGTTCAATAAAGAGAGGGAACAGTGGCTTATTTGACAGCATGCTCCTGAGGAACGAGTATGGAAATGGACCGATAGGGATGGGAGTACAGAAGGACATGATATGGTGCATTCAAGGGTTAACAAGCTCATCTGCAAGAAAATACACCAATGTTGATGAGTTTCAGGGTAAAGCAGGATGAACTTCGACAATCCAGAACTGTGAAGTTCTCTGAAGACCCATCTGAACTTTATTCGCCTCTCCAACATATATGTAGATGCTATGTGCCACCATATAACGACGTCAATACCTTGTCTACAGTAAAATAATATCCAGTTACCAAAATCAAAACAATCTATTTTTCCTTTATGCAAAATAGTGAATGTTACCCCGTCGTTCTTCCCTTTTGCCAAAGTTGAGAGACTGTAAACAAGGTGATGTCACGGTTTTTAAAAATTGCAACTATTGTAATTTTTTTGCATGATGGTACAACTTCAACATGATTCCTACAAATTTTGGAAAAGACTGAGAAAAATGGGGATGCCATATTTATTCATTAAATTTAAAGATGAAAGAAACAGTTTCCTTTCCCTTTTAAACATTAATGAAATGCATCCATCGGCATACGAATTTATGGGTAAGTCCTGCAGTTGGACAAATGGAGAATTTAGATTTTTTAAATTATTATTACTTTTATTATCACTCCTTGGACCAAAAAAGCATGTACGGAAATAAACTATCCATCCACCTTTGCTCTTTTAGAGACTCTCAGGGAGTTGACATGCTGCTAGTCGATCAAAGGCTTAGCTTCATAGTTTAGCTTTTTGTACTTCTGTCAAAGATGGAAGCCACTGCCCTGCATGTTTCAGATGTTTTCTGCTTCAACACACCTGATTTAAATAAATGGGTCAGATGGCTCACGAGCTCTGCAGAAGCCTCACAGTGACTTGTTTGAACCGAGTCTTGGTGCAGGGAAACACATACTACATTTACCAAGTAAAGGCCACAGGAAAAAGTCCAGTTACTTTGCCTTGAGATCATAAATAAATCAGATGAATAATTAATACAACAGCATTTGCCAAAAACTTTCCAATTATTCCGCTTTTAGAAATAATCTTATTTTTTTCCCCTTAATTGCCAAGAAACAATAGTCACAGTGAGCAAACAGTATTTTCTTTTAGTTAAATGAAAACAACACTATCACGTGATAAATCAAAGGCTAAAAGGTTAAATGTTTTAGTATGGCTTTGTGAAGAAGAACCTAGCTGGCGCCCTTTTTAAGGACTTAACAGTCTGCTGTCATTTAAATCTTGTTTGAAACAGACATTTGAGAATAAGAGCTTTAATCAATGCATCTGCACTATCCTTATTAAAAGGTAACTATAAGCGATCTCTCTTTTGATTTCACAATCAGAATCAGTTGTGGTTAAAACCAAGACACCTCTGAATGAAGACAAAATGTATCTCAGATAAGTTCAAATTCCTCAAGAAAACTGTTGGAATAAATAAAATACAAACTCCTTTACAGCCATTATAAAGTCCATTAAAAAAGTTTACATCAGGCACTTCAGAGGAAATAAACTGCCAGTTTGGAACACCCACAAAGCACAAGTAAAACAAATACAGTATTATAGTTCCACCGAAATGAATATTACTGAGGTGTCAACATCTGTAACTAATTATTGCAAATTGTAACAACTGTAGTGTGAGTATCACTCTGGCTGGCATAAAATAAACATGTGAAGGGGGTTTAATTAAAAAAAAAAAAAAAAAGTTTTAACTCAAAAATCTGAGCTGAGGTAATTCAAATTTAAAAACCTCTCATTCCCTAATGTTAGCACATAGATTCATTGAGCTGTCCCTCATTTCTGACCAAACATGAACAGTAAGAAGCAAAAATATAAACAATATTTTATCTGCTGGGCAACTACTTTCAGCATATTCAGCATGTGACCTTACTTGCTGTTACTGGATAAATTGCAGAGAACTGTTACATCCTAATCTCCCAGGAGAGCATAATAATAAAAACAAGATATAAACACCCAAAGAAAATAAAAGTCCAGATGATAAGAGGAGTCAGAATCCATGGTTTAAGACTCGATTTCTTCCTGAGTTCGTTTGTTTTTTTTTTTCCATCCTGGGAAAAGTTAAATTAACGGACTCATGTTCTCCCACAAGCATCCCAGGGTTGAAGCTGGTTGTGCGTCTCAGCGTGTGTTTTGGAGTGTGGAGAGTTTAAAAGGTCATTCTTGCCCCGAGTCCTCTGACAGTCCATATTTGCGCTCCAGCACGTCAAGTGTAGAAGAAAGGGCACTGCAAACAGAATTAGGGTCATTTCTTGCTTAATGTACCAAGTCCACTTCAAAGGAAGCATTTTTTTTGGGAGGGGGTGTGAAGTGGAAGATATCTGAATCTCAGTCATAGATAAATAAATACAATGCAACCAATCATCTACATGGTGGTTTAATGACTTGTCATTGTGAGATGGCAATGAAATGAGATGCAAAACACTTTTAGTTTACAGTATTTACATATTGTATTTGCACCAGCTTGGCTACAGATCCACAGTCATGGCAGGCACCCTGACAACCTTGATTTTTGCGGAGAAATTTAAACATGGGAATATTAACTACTTTGTCCTGAACCCCTTCTTTTGACAAACTGTCTTTTAAAAGAACACGCCAAAGCCAGAAAAAGCCGGGGGCCTGATAATTTTTGTGGCCACCTGCTCTCTTCTTGTGCTGAGCAATGAGACAGCATCTTCTTTCATGTCTTGCAGTTATCACTTAACAGAAGGTCTCAAAGAGCTGGAAAAAGAGTACAATAACTCCAGTGGCTAAAAATAAACATCTAAAAGGTTTCTAGACCTGTTGATCTGACTTCATTAAGTAATGCTTTGAAAGGAATAAACTTGTAGAGCCCATGATTAACCCACTGCAAATGTATCGGATGTGCTGGAATAGGAACCTCAACAAACTGATCTGCTCTCAAGGTTCAGGTAGGAGTAATCGATACGAGAACTACTTTATCCCTGCAGCTATCATCATTTAACATGCAGACCAGAAGAGAAGTTTGCAAACCCTCAGCTGATGGAGTCATACTGTGGCCACAGGTTCCAACTCGGGAACTAAGGACCTTCTGCATTTTACTGTTCGATCCTGATCACAACTATTTTTATTGATTAAGCTTTTGAGTTTTCTGGCAAGGCTGCCCAGCGCTGTTGATTCTGTGCTAGATGTAGCCTGGATACTTTCATATATACTTTAGATATTCTTGTTTGCTTTTTATGTATTCTCTTTTTGCTGCAAAACCAATCGCCCCTCTGGGGACACAAATGAAGCAAGTTGCTCCAGTGGTCAAGTAAATGGAGAGCAGCTTGAGCTGAACAGTAACACTGACAGATGCAGGTGAATGTTGATGAGGAAATGGTCTGTGAACAACTGTGGTGTGCATGCATGCAAACATTGACTGGCTCTAAATTATTTCATTTGAATCTTGTCTTCATGTTTCATCTAACTTCGGCTTTAAAAAAAAAAAAAAAAAAAAAACTCAGTGAAAAGTCAAATTCAAATTAAAGAGGAAGCATTCACCTTCATGGTCTGGTGATGCAAAAAAGATTATCTGCTTTGAAATGCAGAAATCATTGTGGAGGGCAATATTACAGCAGCAAATATTTATTCAAGGGTGGGACCTGAATATTTGGTTATTCGGATATTTGCTCATTTCAATTTTCACCTTAAAGCATCTTATTTTTTGTGAAAACATTCACATACTGCATGCACAGCTTGTATTCCTCACATCTCTTTGTCATAGAAGATAAACTGCTATTCCCCTCACCAGTAAAGTAGTGCAAAATTGACTTGGGAAAAAAAAAAACAAAACAACAACAAACAACTCAACCACAAATCTAGCAATGTTTGAGGCTAACTCTGCAATACTGTAAGGTCTTGCTCTACCACTGCAGACACACGTCACTTTTTGCTCAGTCAGTAGCACAGAAAAGCCAGAAGCAGCACCCATAAATAACCTGTCAGCACATGCTCAGCCTTGATTTTGTGCTTTGTTACACTGACAGTTGCTGTGCACTGTGTGCGAAATAAAAGAAAAATATACTGCTTCTTCACCTTCTCTCTCATGTGATCCTTTCACATGTTGATATTGCTTCTATTACAGCAGAAGCAGTGTCAGTTGCAGTTATTGGTTTCTGGTCGGACAATACAGTCTGTGAAAACCGAACAGACATTTTCACAGCTTCCAATACTCGCTTTTGACAGCAAAAATGAAAGAGCAGTAAATGGAACAACCTGACTTCATTCTGCTGAAATGAGAGCAGAGATGGAGGCAGTTTGTGTCTTTGTTGGATGGACCACACATGAATGCCAATGGAAATTTCAAGGAAATATCTGGAGAAATATAGCATGGGCAGGGAAAGAAACCAATAAATTCTGGTATGAATTATTTTTCATATATATATATATATATATATATATATATATATATATATATATATATATATATAAATTTTCTTTCCCTACATGGAGGTGTGTTG
>JAOWBL010000008.1:14356490-14366799 GCA_028564865.1 Zenarchopterus dispar
ATATATATATATATATATATATATATATATATATATATATATATATATATATATATATATATATATATATAAAAAGATTAACATCAGTCCTGTTGCAACCTGACCCTGAATGTGTTAGTCACTCCTACTATGAAAGCTTTCTGGTTCCTCTCAGTCATCTGTTAGCCAGGATCTTATGGAGTAGAGGGCTCCAACTATCTCCAGTATACTTGATGAACACCATTTAATGTTGGACATTTCTTGCATCCTCACCAATTATGGGGAAATCCGCTCGGGGTTGCTCTTTGCGCCAAGAAGGAACAAACACAGTTATGTTATTATGGCCTCTGTCAAGGAAGAAGTCCACTGCCAGCTGTATGCCTCGACATGAGAACACTTCCTTGTTGCCGTGACTGTGAAAAGAAAAGATAAAACAAGAACAGGGGTGAACAATGACTAAAACAAAATATTTGAGTATTTGGATGGAAACATTCTGGAAAAAAAAGTATTGGAAAGTGAGTTGATTTGTGTGAACACCTCATGCCTTTAAATGTTTTTATTGAGGGATCTTGCCCTGACTGTTATGAATGTACACAACACCTCTGCTGAAGGGAGGAGAATTTCAACTGTGAATTTGAATATTGTACAGTATCACAGGCCTTTGTCAAAGCATGCACAGGCAATGTGGTTAACGCCCATTGGAGGAGTCAAATGACTGGGTGAAAATGCATGTAACAGGGCAGAGTTCAAAGACATTTAAAAGGGCTACTGGCAGTTTGAACCAACTTAATGTCAATGGGATTTACAGTACTCAGACAAAACATGAAAATAGGCACGTGCAATGAGTTCAGTTAATGATTTATGATCAAAGAAAAATAATGCTAGAGTTACCTCATGGCAACGTTGCTGCCATCAATAACAACAGGTCTCAGCTCTGTGTCTGTACTCTTTTGGTCCCCCACTTGTGGTATGATTCTGCCAGACCCGAGAGCCCAACTGGGGGGCAGAAGGGAGTCTTTCAGACTTGTGCTTCTCTCATCGCTGTCAGAAACACATGGGCCACTGCTGGTTCTGGTCCTAACCAGCTCGCCGAGCACCGAGTTGGTGTCCGTGCTTAGGCCAAGCTTCCTCAAAGCAGCCTTCACCTCTGTTGTGGAGTAACCCAGTTTCCTGAAGAAGTCAACTTTGATCTGGAGCTCTTGACTGTCTGCTTCCTGCAGGTCTGAGGCCAAACTCTGACTACCATGTACCTCTTCCATCCTGAATCATCTGAGGCTTCCTTTAGCAGTCCGGAAGATGTTTCACATCTGCATCAACATGATATTCTTCAACTGCCTGAGGAAAAACAGATTTGATTGTGTGCATCTTCTGTAACATCACAAAATTCAAATCTGACAGTCTCATATGTGGTTTGAACTATGTTCCAATTTAAATTCATAAAGCTGCATAATGTTTATAATGATTAAAATACAAAAAACAAACAAACATGAAAACAGACTTTTATGAATTCAATATATAAAAAAATAAAAGCTGATTTCAAATTAAAACACCTTGTTCAAAGGATACTTTTATGGTCTATGCATTTATATGTGTTATAACAGAAATTAGAGGAAGGAAGAAACATTTAGGAAACTGTTGTACTGTCTTAAATTGAATTTAAAAAAAAAAAAACTCTAAAAAGACTTGTGCTCCAAAACCCTCAAGTCACACACAAACACTCGCCAGAATTTTCTGTTTCTATTAAGACGACGACAGCTCGAAATAACAGCAATAAAAGTAAAGCTGCCCCCTTTATTTGTAGCTACGACTCTCATTTAGGTAACAAAATGCTTTTTTCGAGATAATGAGAAAAGTGTCGAGTACCTCCAGTTTACCTGACGCAGGTAAAAGCTAACTATCGCGACGTCACCGCTAACCGGCAGGAAGGTGAACACTTCTCACCAGAGCGGAACAAGCGACCGCTTACCTGCTCCGTTGGTCTCCAAGTCTTCATGTTTCATTTATGAAAGGAAAAAGTCGTTTAAAATAACCCCCTGTTAATGTTTCAAAGCAAAGTGAGATTTGGTTCCTGTCGCCGCCCACTAGTAAACGATTTCTTCTTTCCTCCACGTTCAGACTCGCAGAGCCATGAAAAAATTTGCATATAAGAAACGAGTTCCTCCTCCTTCTGCTGTCAGAAAGTCGGGGACAGTGTTGCAACTGATACCAGTTTAAAAAAAAAAAAACAAAAAAAAAAAACTTCCTGCATGTTCATACTTCTTGTTGCAGTAATTTTAACCTGTAGTTTATTATCAGAAACCACTTTAGTGTTACAACCCCACTACTTTTTAATAAAAGAACTGTTAAACCGACAATGTATAGATTTTACAAAACGGGCAAGACGCCACCTAGTGTTAGAGAGGCGTAAATATTAGAAATCTCCCAGACTTGAACAAAATATGAAGCAATGTTTTCACCCACGCTCTGTTAATGCCACGAGCTCTGACAGCGTTAGTATGACTAGATATCGAGGAAAGTAATGTCAACTCCAATAATCTGTTTAATCTTTGTTCTTATATGTTTCAAAGTATTTTGAGCTGCCTGTGGGTATAAATTCTACCTATAATACGCTTGTATAGTCAAAAGACTCGCATTTCTTTACTTATTGATATACATTTTTAAGAAGTCACAGGATTAAAGTTTAATTTTTCAAATCTCCGACGTAAGGAACCAAACTTCATGATCAGGACTTCCCATCCCATAGGTTCATGACCATTTGGAGCTAATCCTGTTTAAATTGCTTTGTTTTCATTGCATTCACATCTAGTCAGTTAGCAGATATTTTAATCCACAGCAGTTATAAAACTATGGTCATCACTTGAGTTTTCTTTCTGCATGATTTAAACTAACTTTGCATATTCAGTATACATTTGATTTATAAGTATAGTACTTTAAAGTATGGTACAGTATAGTAATATAGTTCAATGATTAACTGCGAATTTTAAGAATGAATCAAAATTAAATCCCCTTATCAGAAGGCACGTTTAGTTAATTTATCTATGATATCCTCTTGTATTTGTTGTAACGCTGCTTCCTCCTTTGCCTTTCAAGTCATTACTGTGTGTTTCATTATTTCACCACTAGATGTCACCCTCGCGTTATGGTATCCTATTTTAAAGTCTGCTCACACCAGCGAAACTATGGAAACCTTTGGTCTACAAGTGGTTATAGCTTTAGAGGGATAGCGCTTAAATTGTGAAGTTTTGTGTAGTGTGAGTATGTCTGTGTGCATGTGTGTCTGTGTGTATTTGTAAACAACCCTTTGTGTACAGTTTTAATGGTATGGTTGAGTTGGGCTCACACTGCGTGGAGCTGGTTAATGACATATACAGGGTTGAGTTACGGAGAGTGGAGAAAGTAATCAGGTCCAGTTCCCAGGTGGCTGGCTCCTCCAAGGGCTCAGGCCACTGGTCCCAGGTGTCTGCAAGGCCTGATATTACTGCAGGGCAATGAGCTGCAACTGGCAACGATGAGTTCGAGCTTACAGAAAACACACACTCCCACAAATGTGTTTCCATCACCTTCACTGGCTTACATTCTTTACCTAAATGCTAAACACTAACCATACCCACCGCCAACCCTAAACTCACTTTAATTTACACACTGCTGCACACTCTAGCCCAAAATGAAAGAATATATTTTCATTTGTGCACAACTAGATTATGTATGACTTTGTGTGAGGCAGAATCTCCAAATGCATTAAAAAGAAACATCTGTTATGTGACACTTGGCGAGAAGTACAGTTATATATGATTCTACTGAATGCAATCTGTAAAAGCACCATTTAGATTACAGCAGCCTCTGGTTGAGTGCATTGTTTTGTAATTTATGGTCAGATTACAGTGGAAGGCATTCTTGGCATCCAGAAAACTATTGTTTAGCAATGCAAATTTTGAACCTCGGTGAGAATCCAAGAGTCCGAGTCTGGATGAGCTTAGTACAGATTGGGCGTTGTGAACATCAAACACTTATTTCCTGAACATCTTGGGGGATGCATTGCCCTGCTCAGAGGCATATCTTTTCCCTCCAGGCAGGTGTAGCTTGGCAAGCCTTGTTAAACCTGAGACAGTTGATCAAATATTCAGCTAGACTCATTGTGCTGCTGAGAGCTTTTGGATGCAGTTGGGATAGTGCTGTGCTGATAAAAACCAGCTTTGTAGTGCCTCAGCGCTGGACTCCCTTTGCTATTCCTTTCAGCAGTTGCCCGGGTCAGCCATCTGTCAGAAAATTAATTTTTGTATGATTTCTTTAAAAAGACCCAAAGTAAAGAAAGGCAGCCTTTAACTGAAGTAATCCATCTTGCGCCAATGGTGTCAAAGTGATTCACGATTTCCAATTTAGCCACAGTTTGAATCTAAAGTAAATCAGGCAGGACGGCTTTACCCTTTGTGCAGCCGGACGACAAACCCTCAGTGACAAGAGCTTTCAAATGAACACATCCCCCACATTTATCTTGTTCATTTAATACTTCAGACGGTGTGCTACTTGTCCTACATAGAACACTGAGCAGCCCTCCTGGCACAGAGGAAGTAAACTTTTAACACTGACTTGGTGGCCACAGTGTTGATTGAATACTTGTCCTACATAGAACAGTGTTGATTGAAAAATGGAAAAAATAGTGGAGAAAAGGAGATGCCCAACACTTTGAATCTGCATTTAATTAGATTTGCCTTGATTAGTGAGAAGTGAATTCCATGAGGAGCAGACAATAAGCAGTGAAGCAACTATATCAGTCAGTTACTCATAGTAACCTGCTAAGATGTTGTCTGAAAGCATTTATATTCATATAGATATGAAAGGTGTTTTATTTATTGGCGTCTCTTAATTAGTGTAGTTTATCAACCATTTTGTGGGTTTGTAATTAATTTTTGCATGATTAAAGTACTTTTTATTCCTTTGTGCAAAGACAAGACAAGTTTGTTTGCAAAGTGCATTTCATGTACAAGACAATTCTGTTTGAGATGAAAACATTCAAAAGTGCATGAAAAAGTAAAAGTAAAATTATTAAAGAGGCACATAAATTAAAAACAATAAAACAGAAAAATGCAAGCAATAACAGTTACAGTGCATTGTGGGAGATTACGGAAAAGCAAAAGTAAATAAAAATATTTTCAACCTCAGTTTAAAGCAGCTGACAGTTTTAGCCGCCCTTTTGCATTCTGGGAGTTTCTTCCATGGGGAAGGAGCATGAAAACTTAACATTGGCTCACCGTTTTTGGTAGGTCTGATCCAGATGACCTGAGGGTTCTGGATGGTAATGGACTAGGAGATCAGAGATATGTATTGGCCCCAGACCATTCAGAGATTTATAAACCAACAGCAGGATTTCAATATCTACTCTGTGACAGACATGAAGCAGGTGTAAAGATCTAAAAACTAGAATTATATGGTCTTGGTCTGAGTGAGGACTTAGGCAGCAGCTCTCTGAACTAACCACAGTTGTTTGATGGATTTTTTAAGGAAGACCTGTGAGAACAGGGTAACAGTAGTCCAGTCTACTAAAGATAAAAGCATGAAGTTTTTGTAAGTCCTGCTGAGACATCAGTACTTAATTCAAACTCAGCCTGTCTGAGTGTTCGTGCCACCAAACCAAGGAGACGTAACAAAGGTGCAGTAGCTTAAAAGGGATGTTTCATGGTTATTGTTTGCTAATGTGGCATTTCAAATTTGGCTCCTTTGTTAACACTTCCATGCAAAATAATGCTGCATTCAATGTACCTTGGAAATGGGAGAACATAACTTGAAATGACATTATCTAAGAGACCTAATAAGCTGCTTTGTGTGAAATGAGAAATAAATGTATTTCACTAATAGTCTTATTGCAGGTATATTCTAAGTCTTCACACAATCTTAGCAAGGAAATGTCTGAAAATGTATTTGAAAAAGTTGCCCATTAGTATTTAGAGAAGCGAAATGAGAAGAAATAAGGAAATACCATCCATCAATTTATCTATCCATCATCTGTAACTGTCCGTCCAATATTTTATAGAGAAAAACACCAACAAGTACTTTTAGCAGGTAAACAGAATTTACTGAAAAGAATTACTTGGGTTTGGGTCAATATGTTGCTTCTTCTCAGAATGTTCTGAATAATAAATCAATTATAACAGTTACTTTTGTGTTTGCATTAAATCACATAAGCATACATTATGCAAGAAGGTCTTCCCATTTCTAATCCACATGCTCATCTGAGTCTGCAGTTCACCTCAGTTCTGTGACATGTTTCAGTGTCTGTTACCCTTTTTAAAATTTGATTTTAATGGTTTTAAGTTAGGCTTTGTTTGCCTAGCATCTCTGCTGGCCTTCATTTATGTTGGATCACTGACACATTATTCATTCGTTGTACATTTCTCAGCTACACGTGGAGTTTAGGCAGGTGCTTTTTATATGAGTTCCATTAATGCCACAGCTTGTGAAACTGTCTTGATATGCAATCAACTCATTGGCATTCTTGGACATGATACACCTTTTGCTTGTCCATGGACTTGCACAAAATTATAATAAATTCAACACCATTCTCTGTGTTTCATTAACATTTTGCAGTGAAAGGAGGAGTGTTTATCATTCTAAATTGATTAAAAAGCCCATATGGTGTGGATTTGGGGTAATACTTATAACTCTCCTCAAGAAGAATAGGATTTAAATCCCTTCTGGGATGGTTTATCTCCTAATTCATTCCATTTTAAATCTCACTTTTGTTTCCTGTCACTGTTAACTTTGCTGTTTGGTTAGGTTTACGTACTAAACCACTAAACCATTAAACTACTTACATACTAAACCACCTAGTTATGATAGTAAGACAGGATTATTCCATTTCTCAATCAATGGAACCTCTCAGGAAGATCAAATAGTATTGTCATCTTTATGTGCAAAGCAATGTCAACCAAGACTGTTTTCATTTGTGATTTCATAATGGCGGAATGATGTATTAAAGGCTATCAGAGCAGGTATGACCTTCTCTAATTTCAAGATTTCTTGAGGATGTTTTCTCCTCACGTCTAACCTGTACTTCATTTACACTTCTGTACCTGTTCTTCATCATTTAAGTAGATTAAACACTTAATGCATGTACCAGGTTTTCTTATTGTAAGCTTAAATTTTTCTTGTATCTGAGTCGCTTGGGATATAATGACAAAATAAACTTGACACAAAAAGTGAGGAAATTTGCGTTTGGTAGATTATTTCTTTGTTGTAACAATACTTCTTTCCTGACAAATGTTCCTTACAAAGGGGTGCACATTTGTAAGGAACATGCATTTGTGGGATGAGCAGCAGAGGTGAGTATGTGGGTTGTTTAGTTAATCTTCCTCCAAAGACAGATTTGTTTTATTCTTCTCCCAGTAACATTTAAAGTAACACTACAACTTCAACACCTTGTCCAAATATGGTCACTTCTGGCTCCAAAGTAATATTCAGAATAACAGTATCAGAAAAATGGCAGTTTTCTGTTGAAGATAACTAAAGGCAGAGAAGTGGACATTTCCCTACAATGTTGGTGAAGCCCAAAAGACAGCTGACTCCAAAGTTTTCACTTTACACCACAAAAATCCTTATGTTGCTTGACACATGTGTCAGTACACAAACTAAGCTAAACCTTTGCAAAATGAAGCAGTTCTGACACTTTAAACATCCGACATTCAAATTTTCTGCAAAAAAGAGAAGAAAAAGCCAAAAATGAAAATAGTAAACCAGAAGAAAAACAAACAAGCAAAAAATCACAACAACGATTAATTCATGATGATGTTGCTGCTTGTCAGAAAGCTGATTTTGAATTATGAACTTTACAAAGGTCAGTGATTTTTTTTTTTTACAGCGTATTTGCACTGCCCTCCAGTGGTCAACATTAGATGATGCCCCTGAAAAAAAAACATAAATGTGAATCAACGCATTTCTGTAAAAAAAAAAAAAAAAGATGAAAAACTGAATTGAATTATTTTTATTTTTATGTATGTTTTATTTAGGAAGTAATAAAGACACAATATTAAAGAAAACTGACCATTTGTGTATGGCTTTGTTAGCTGACTTAAATTCATGAAGGAATTTTTGTTATTTGTTAGGAGAATGTGTACTTTATAATTAGGCCTCAGTATCTTGGTTTAAAATAAATGTAGGCCAGCCAAAGATAATTTAAAGTTCGTGATTAAGTATAGGTGCTCTTGATCAGAGAGCAGAGTAGCTTGTGCAGGTGTAACCTCAGATCTCATACGGGAGCACAAGCAGTGTTTTGATGAATAGTTCCTGTCTGTTTAGCTCTTTCAGGCCTATCTTAGATTCTGCATATTACTCATATCTGGCCCTGCAGAAGACCCACTCCCAATGATGCATGTGAGTGCACAGGCAAACAGAAGTCCATGCAGTACACATGGAGACCAGCGGACACAAAGATGCACAAAAAAAAAAAAAAAAAAAAGAAAAAAATTTAAAAAAATCCTTTCCAATGTTCTAGCAGTTCATGCTCACGTAGTCAGGCAGTGCTCCAAGGTATTCATTACTACTGATGTCAGAATCCACAACAAGAAGTGATGGCTGAACCTCCTGCAGTCTGTACTGTTTAAAGTGGAGCTCCTCTCCCCCAGCTGTTGCTCTCTCGCTCTCTTCACTTAGTAGGGTAGACTGTGATGATTAATGCACTCTCTGCTGGGATCAAGGGGGGGAATAAAAACAGGAGTTTCTGCTGAAGTGATTCACTCATATTGCAGTGATTTGAAATTTTCGCTGTGGAGCAATGCAGAAAAACAACTGCATCAAAATTGAAAAACGTATCAGTCTCACATTCTTCTGTGTGTGCTACTGTACGGCTCAAGATGGATTAAGCTGATTCCTGTTTGCTCAGAGCATCATGCTGCTGTTTTCACGTCCCAGCTTTCAACTTGAGCCAGTCTTTATCAATCAAATTGGCTGTGGCCTACAGGAACTACACATAAAAAAAACACAGTGTTTGATTATGTTTTGCTTATCACGGTAGTGAAGACAAAATAACTATCCTAATGGTGTTTATAGGGGGTTTTATTTGGGAGAATTTCTTTGTGCTGAATAAAAAATGTAACATAGTTACGTGGTGTGACAGCTGCTCTCCGTTCGTGCATTCGCTGGATGATTACTTTGATGTTTATTCACCTCAGGGCCCCTGTTCTTGCTGACGACGCTCAGAATTGTGGTAAAAGCTGTGTACTGATAACACAAACTTGATTTGTCTTGGTGGAGGTGCTGAGTGCCGGAGATAGTGTTCAGCTCATTGAGTTCAGCTCTTTCTTTATTCTCTGTGCTTTTTCTGGGCTTTTGTATTTTTGCCATTTAAAATATGTTCTGATTGTAAGAGATGCCATAGGAACACATGATTTGGGATTTTTGAGATCAGGCTTTATGCAATAGAAGTGTTTTAAATTACAAATGAGGAATGCAATTGTGGGGCTGACAAAAACTAAATGTTAAAATTATGATCAAAATCAATGAAACAGTCCCTGAGATTCCTGAAATGTATTCCCACAAACTGTTTCAAGCTCACTGTACCATATATTCCAAAAATAAGATCAGTCTGAGACTTGCATACACCTGCCCTAGGTTAAATGAAGAAGCAGGAGAACAAAAAAAAAAAAAGAAAAAAAGAAAAAAATCCAGATTCTGATGCACATTGACATCAGAAGTTAATGACTTCCAGCACCTCCAACTTGAACCTTGCCCTTCCTCTAATAAAATTTGAATCCATCATTTCTTTTTTTCTGAGAAATCCTGCAAACATGCAAATCAAACCAAACAAACCACATCATCTCTTTGGTTGATGAACTGATGCAAACAACAGGATGATTTCATGTGACTCAGCTTTCATACCTAAGGAACTTTATTTATAGACAAACAAAACATGCTGCTTGGGATACCTACCATTTTTGTGAAAAAAAGACAAATTCCTCTCAACATGGAGGCAACATAATGAAAGTGAAACCTTTTCTCTTTCTTGCTCAGTGCAGTATGTCAGGATTTTTCTCCAGTACAGAACAATTTAACATAGAACTGGGAGAGAAGCTGTTTTGTCTCAGTGTGTAGGTTGCTACTTCTGAAGTTGTTAATGTTTTCCAGATCAAATGGGATTTTGTGAGCGATAGAAAAGAGAGGAGAATGGGGATGTGAAATATATGGAAAATATCAAACTTATATGTGCACTCAAGTTAGAACCAGATCATAATGTCACATGGAGGAGAAATGATCATTTCTGTACTGGAGGTTAGTTTTTTTTCCATGCAAATTTGAACCATCAGTGTAAATAAAATAAACTAACAAACATATATATATATAT
>JAOWBL010000008.1:14367422-14384382 GCA_028564865.1 Zenarchopterus dispar
ACCCAACCCCAATCACCGTTATGATTTTTATGTGAGCTTCGGGGCCATAATATGTGATTTGGATGAGCTCTAAATCATATAGTTAATAATGGTAAAGGATAAATTAATACTTACTTCACAACAAATTTTCTTCCTTTAATATACTATCAAAACAAAACAAAGCAAAACAAAAGCAAATGCCATATAATTTCCCACCAATATTATAACTGTTATTTCACCAGCCACAGCCCCGTTTTGTGTCAGTAATTGTGAAACCAGAGACAATGCATCTTACTGATTTGGATGCAGATTCACCTTTGAATTTAAAAGATACAGAATAAGGAGGATTCACTGGTAAATAAGAAAAACATATTTCTTTCCTGTAATGATTAGTTTAGCTCTCTGAATATGACAACTAACTCTTTAAAGGCTCCATTTGGAGTGGCCCCAAAAGACTAACACTATGCGATTCTGCACCCCCAACAACCCAACCCCAATCACCGTTATGATTTTTATGTGAGCTTCGGGGCCATAATATGTGATTTGGATGAGCTCTAAATCACTTATATCTTCCACTGAGGAAAAGGTTTACACCACTAGGGGAGAATGATACTTCATTTTTCACATTGGGTTGTTTTCCAGCAGTTTATAGAGCTTTTAGCCCCATGCCAGGCTTTGTTTTTCTCTTTTCAGTGGTGTGTAAAAAAAGTAATTCTTCCTTATCATGACCCAAACATGCAGCAATTCATTCAACGGCTGTCACTTTTTATTTGCCTGTCTTTAGTCTGCTTGTCTGCCTCATACCATGAATGTTTAAAATGAATTTTGAGTGGCTAAACACAGGTAGTAATTCAATGTTTTCTTTTTTCGCCCCCCTGAAATGAAAGTTATTACCATAAACTACCATGCACATTATGTTGTTTTTAGCTCTGAGGCTTAATACCATAATCATTTCTTGTCATTTCATTGCCAAGAACTTTAATGGAATTTCTGGATAATTGTAAAAATGCTAATGGAAATCAGAGTTGCGGAATGCAACATTGTAGAAAATAAATACTATGAAGGCAGATAAATCACCAATAGTGCTAGGGCTGCTAATATAAATGGTTAGAATAAAAGGGGAATTACATGTCAATGTTTTTCAAATTGGGGTGATTTTCTTATGCAAAAGATAGACAGTAAATCGCTTGGATTTTGGTGATAAAACATAAAATGGACAAGGTGATATAATGTGAACAATATACAGCCATGCAGGGAGTCCAGATTCACCACACATTAGCAGTCTCAGTCTTCCATATAGTGGGACGATGAGGGGAAAAAGGGGCTGTTTCAATTACTGTATACATGGAAAGGGCATCTCTGCAGCAGGATTGATATGTCATTCTAACAATGTCCAATTAAAAAGAGAGAATGCTTCCATTATTCTTTTATTAGACTTCTGTGCCTGAAACTGCATTGACAGACATGCACCTCCTGGTTAAAGGTGAGAGTCTATCAGCCGTGAAATGAGAACAGCACACATAAAATAATTCATATTTCTCTGTGGTCTACTATCATTTAGTCATGCAATTATACTGCATGCATGTGTTTGTGTGTTTTTATTTTAATGTCAAAGAAACATTCAAAATACTTATATGTTGAGTCATATTTCTATGTAATAATGATGTAATTTCTATTTTCTTTGCCTTCAGAAGCATCTGTGATTCACACTTGAAATCCAGGCTTTAACCAGCCAACATGCTTTAAGTGTTAATTTTTCTGAATATAACATTAATATTAGGATTGGAGAAATTTGGCATGAGACATAATTCAAGATACTTAAGAGAATCGATTAAATATAAAAAAAAACACTTAGAAATATTGGTCTTTTAGACTTTAAAAAACAACAACAACAGCCTTTTCAGAGTTCCATCACACTACACATGACATATAATAACACATCTGTGTTGATATAATTATGCATGAAAGGATATTTGAACTACTTTTGTTGTTAAAAATGCTGTTCAGAATTTTGTGCAAAATTTCTCTTTCTTTATGAAAATGTACAAGATTCTTAATCTCTTTCTGCAGCTCCAGTCTGATCATTTTGTTACGAAAAATGAAATGTACAGTGAAATATGAGAAAAATAGTCAATGTTGCAAACCATTTTGAAGATTGTAAATTTGGTTAAAGGGCAGCATAAAACCAGTACAGCCACTAAAATGGTAATCACCTCTTCCCACTGCCATCTTTTACATACTTTATAAGCTTTTATTTATATATATGCAACATCTATGCCTTTTACTTCTTCATCATCTGAATATAAAGAAAATGTCCTTGGTTATTATTAAACATAACACAAGTACTAAGACAAAAATAATTTTCTTAGCAATATATAAACAAAGACATTATCTGAAGTAATTATCAAATCAACAGAATCCAGATTATTATTATTTTTTAAATCTGTCTGCAAGTTGTGCTACTTTCAGATCTGATGGCCTCAAAATGATAGCAGATCTCAAACTAAAACTGAAAGTTATCATCTGATAACTTCATTAGGTTAACTTAGCAAGACCATATCCAGTAACTTTTGCATCCTTAAATTATGTGGTTTCAAAGCTTGAGTAGATCTTTTTTCTGAAGTAATTTTTGCTATATAACCTGAATTTCTCTTTAAGCCACAATAACAAACAACTAAACACTCCCACATCAAAACAAAAATTATTGAACACCTGTGGATGCGGCAGGAAACTAAAATGACCATTTAGTTGTTGTGAGTGACCCTTCCAAAGTCAGTGGAGCACTGGTCTCTCAATTAAACTCTTTTTCCTTCTTGAAAACAGGCATTTTGCATTTGGAGATGTGGTTTCAGAGATAGGCGGGAAGGAAAGGGGTTGTACTTTTTAATTGTTTGTTTTAAAAATTTGGCTTACTGTTACTGGTTTTCCCAACATCTTTTACCCAGTCTTTAAGTGATTAAAAAAATAAAGATAGATATAAAGATTAAATACAAACGTTTTGCCTTTTACAAAATGGCAAACGTTCCTTTCATGATGGTTTCAAGAAGTGTAACTCTACCGTTATAAGTACTCTGTTTTGGCATTCATCCATTAGGATTTGATTGTACTGCCTCAAGACATGAGTCAGTTGATTACATTTTCAGGAGAGACTGTTGTAATTGTTGAATAATTTAATATACACTTTTAAAATCCACTTTTATGAAGAACAAGTTTACATAAAGGTGAACTTGGTTGAATATCTATCATGCTACTGCGTAAATGGCGTGACATGGAAGGAATACTTATGCAAAGAAAAATGGCCTGTCTCTATCATGACCCAGTTCAAAATTTGCAGGAGGCAAGAAAGCTCATCATAGCTTCTCTGCTTCTCGAGTAGAGTAGAAATGATGGAATACATTAAATCCAATGGACTATGACCTGTCAAATAAATCAGTGACAATAAATATGTGCCTGACTGGTTAAAAGCCTGAACGCTTAACAATACAATAAAATATACAGGCTGACTGAATCTGTGCACTCCCACTCCTCCAGCTAGATTGCACCTGCAACAATGCCGGACCTAATTATCTCATTAAAAGCGGCAACCTGGGGATGAGCTGCATCTGAATAGTGAAACTCGTCTGTTATGCCTCACAATTTAAACCTGCAGAACTCTGATTACCAGCTTCCCCCCACCCCCTTCTTCAACTCCTCCTCCCCTTTTCTAAAGACCAAAATTGTCTTGACATGCTCATCACGCGCAAAATGAAACGTTGATTCCACTTTAATTATCTTCCCCAGGGGTCATTACTGTGACTTCTGTGAAGTAAATAAATCAGCACTGCATACTCACAGATGAGCCTTGCCATGTTAGTTGCCTGTCGCATTATTTTAAGTCGAGCTCAAATGAATACCGTGTTTGCCATAATTAAACAAGCCACCTAGACACATTTCAACAATCAACTTTTAAATGCCTGAATCTCCCAGAATCAAAATCTTGTTGCGATGTTTATATGTCAGTCAGTGTCTGTGCAGGGGAAAAGGCTCACCCTACTCAAAATGTACTTTTAAATAATTCATGTGAGGTAATGTAAAATATTAAAGTAGACCAGTCACATCTGGTGACCAAAATGTGTTTGAGCGAAGCGTGACCGACTGCTGAGCCATTAGACATTAGTTGACAAATGAAAGAATTTTACCTTTAAGAATGCCCTCTTCCTCCATCTGAGAATCAACAGTTAGTTAAAACAGTATTTCTGATTTAAAAACAAACAAGCAGACACATACACAACTCCAAAGATTGCAGGTCTTTTATTTTCTGCAGTCCATTGTGCCACGAAGAGATTCAGGGAGTCGGAGAAAACCTCAGTGTGTAAAAGCCAATGCCAGAAAACACTACTGGATATACATGACCTTTGAGCCATCAGGTGTCAAAAATACAGCCTAAAATATATCTATTTCACCTTGTGGATTCTTAGGAGAATATATCCCATACAGCTTACAACAACATAACTTCGTAGATGTAGTACATGTTCTTAAAAAATTAATGGTGCTTCACGAAGAGAAAAGTAGGACAACAACCACCACAGACTGCTGATGAGGCGAAATTCAGTCTGAATGGACACAATTTTCTCCCTCAGAACTGCAACAATTAGCACCCTCAGTTTCCAAGTGATTAGAAAAGTGTAATTAAAAGGAGCCAGTTTTAAATACCCATTCCTTGATACCTGGTAAAGGTTAGAAAAATTGTACATTTGGATTACACACCGTACTTCTTGTGATTTGAGATTCCCATCGTTGCTACACGGAAACCCGCCTGCACCTCGAGACACATTGTCATCCAACAATTTTTATCCATGTTACATTTCTATATTTTCAGAATGTGGACAAATGGAACTATTATGTGTTTTCAGGTGAGAATAGGTCACTAAGCTTTTAGAGACAATGAGCTTTATAATACAAGGAATTCAAGATTGCGAAAGCAACTTCGCTTGGCTTTCATCACAGTGGTTAATTTGGTGCATCTTTTAAATCGAATGCACTTCCTTATAAATCTCTCCCAGTTTATCCAGGCTCAGGACCAGAACTTTGACTGGCCGGGGCAAGGGGGATTCTGGAGTTTGGTGTCCAATTCAGGGACATTTTAGTTAATGACAGGGCAGCCTTCCAGGGCAAGCAGCTGCACACTCAGTCATGGCCGAACTCAACTCAACAGTTGACTAGAAGTTAGCTATGGTAGAAACCCCTCAAGAAGCACTTTTATGGATGGATTAGTGCTACGTTTTATTGTACTAAAAATGCTATATAAATAAAGTTTGATTTGATCTGAAGAAGTACTCAAACACGTTTGCTACACAGTGGAAATACACGTCAGCTTTTGCTTTTATCTGAACGTATGTTCAGAAAAGCTGAATAAAAGGGATTTTTAAAAAGGATGTACAGAAAACAAAACAACCCCCCCCACAGCCATTTAGTGTAACAGCTGATGGCACGATACTTTCTTTTCACATGCTGTAAAACTATAGCTTAACATGAAAACTTTCTTGGCAAACTCACACAAAAAGAAAGGAATGTGCCAACTTAGGTGTTAAACAAAAAAGTGTTAAAAAGAGTTTGTCTCAAGAGTGAATTTAAATCAATATTATTGTCTCATCCCCTGTACACTTATATTTTATCTCGCACCATTCCTCCTCTCTTCAGTGAATTGGGAAGTTTCATTGGGTATGTATGCCACATACATCATCATTTATTTACTTCCCATTGCACTTTGTCAAATTTTGCTTGCAGTGTCAACATAAAATTGCCACTTCCATCAATATTTTGACATTTGTCATGTTCTCATAATTTTTGCTCAAATATAAGCTGGTGGATGGAAACGTCATGAGCGTAATAACCCTCATTGTGTGTGTACTGATACATGAACATTGAGTACTAGCATCTTGTAATACATAGGGGTTTTTGTACTTGTTGAGCTTAATTTTACTCTTATATTCCAGTGGAATTATTGTTAGACACTATTAGTGAACAGTTACTTTGCAATTTAAGAGTCTAGACAGCTTGATATGAATCACAATAACAGAACATATATATATATATACATATCTATCTATCTATCTATCTATATATATATATATATATATATATATATATATATATATATAACAGAATAATTAAGTATACTGTATAAAAAGACTGCTCAGATGTCATGGGTCAATGCCAATCCATTTAAATCCTATAAAGAGCATGACTGTATGGGATATTGTGCAAAAATCAAATATCTAATAGTAAATGTGTCTTAATTACAAGTAAAAGAATCAAAATAGTGATACAAAAGTACATTTTCCATTTACCAATTATAGGTATATTTCTGTGTGGTTCTTTCCCTTGCAAAACAGGTGCACAGTTAACTATTATTTAAAATGTCTTAGAACGATTTCGTTTCTACCTGCTGAAGATGACAGAAACTCTGTCTGCGGTACTACAAAACACAAATTTTCATGCAAGTCTTTACTGCTTTTATATGCAGACTATGCTTTCGTATTTGAAGGTACTGACTGCCACCTACAAGACTCTGACCTTTTAAATAAATCTCTCAGATGTGTTGCAGGTCTCAAAGACAGAGGGGAAACACTGTTGAGGCATAAGCAGCAAGGCGACTAAACCCGCCTGCTCACTGGTGCTACTTCCAAAGTGAAGACAGAGAGCAGGGGGCAAATATGGCCCCAAGACAGAGGGTCTGTCACAGTGTAGCCAGTGCCAGGCTGATTTCACGCTTGATGTCCCTCAGAGAGGAGAAAGATGTGCCATTATTGCCTGTAGGTTTGTTCCACACCAACAGGGGTCACTAAGTGTTTAGAAAAGCTACCAGAACGTGAAGGGGAGAAAAATAATGACAAAAGGGTGAAAAGGGTTCTCGGGATACAGCATGAATGAAGGTGGGTTTGAAGGGAAAAATTATGCTGGTGAGAGTAGGGCCTGGATGGGAAATGACACAGGAGATGAACATGGACATTTGGGGAAGACCACACTGATCCAGTTATATTAACTAAAATGGTCAGATGGGAAGGTATCTGGAAAGACAAAAATCTGGATGGAGCGAAGGACATCAGATACAGGCAGAGTGATGGAAATGGAAAAAAGAGAGATTGAAAAGGGAAGTGATGCAGAAACTTCAGTGGGGTGGATATCATCTGGCAGTAACCAATCCACTGCTTTTACTTCCAGAAAGCTGGTCACTGAACGGACAGACAAGTTCCCCAAATCAGATCCGCAGTCGAGGCTTTAGTGATATCATCCACAGGAAGTCAAAAAGGATGGATTAGTCGATTTTTATTGCTTGGCAAATGCACCCAATAGCCCTGCCTGCTCATCAATCATTCACACTATAGTTCTAATCCCCCAGTAAGCTGCCCCTCATCCTCTTTATTTCCTTCTTCCAAATTCTCTTTTTCCATTCTGTCTGTTCTCTGTTGTCACTCCTCAGAGCCTCAGAGCGCAAGCTGAGAGATACATTAAAGATGAATGTGCATGAATATTCCCAAAGGATACACTTTGAATGTTTTTGGGAGGAGCAAAGTCTGTTCCATTCTCCTCTTGCCTCTGTCAGCGATGGTTAACCTTAATGTGAAGTGAAAGTTGAGGAGCGGTTTCAGGGCAATCTTCCTGCCTAGCAATTAGCAAGAGTTTAACAGGCATTCACTCAAAAGACTTTACCAATAATTTAGCAGTCAAGAAAACTGCTCATTATTGCTTCCAGGAGGTTCTTAACATCCTGAATGCTAGAGTTCTCCAAAGATAGAATGGAGGGGGGGGGGGTTTAAGCGCAGGGTCAGCTACAGAGCTGTGTGGCTCTATGAAGTAAATATGAAATAGATTTTGATTTTGTTTAACACACTTACTGTCATTAATGTCCCTGTGAGGTTGTATTTTTTTAAGCAAATGATTGATGATGATGATATACTTGCTATTACTGGTCATTTTATATTGTTAGATAGATAGATTTTACTGTTATTATTGCTGTTATTTTTTTTAAAACACTATTTGATTTTGAAAGGCAGTCTACTTGTGGACGTGACTATTGTGTCTTCTTAGACAGTACCTCTTTTTTTGGTTTTAAAAAAATGATGTTTCTTTTTTCACCTTGAAAAAGGAAAGACATTTTTTTCTTTTAAGTATTTCCACCTACTAGTTTAAAGAGAAAAAAAGAGTTTTTATAGAAAATAAGATACTTTTACCAAACAGATGTTTAAGTGTGTAATGTGTACCTTGGGTAATTAATTCTGGATTCTGTTTGGCTAAATTTAGATGCTACAGATTCTCATCAGCAGTGATGAAGAATTTGAATGCTGGCATGCAATAATGGCATGCAATACTAAGTATCTCCTTATCAATTTTCTAATCTGACAACCTCATGAAATGTTATAGATTGAAAGGCTATGAAAGAAACTGTAAGCCATCAACATGAACTGTACAACAGTCCCATCATTTAATGCTGTGAAGCTCAAATGACTTCATTACTTCCTCATAGAAACAGGAATACTTCTATAATGTCTCTGAAACTTTTGACAACCCAGTTTCAAAAGATTGTTGGGCTGTAAAAAATGTAAATATCTAATCTGACATATGAAATTAACACCATCTGTAGTTTTCAAAGTTAGATTTTTGCCACTTGTTTGATATCAGTTTTATTGGTTTCAAAATGACCCAGACAGTTTCAGTGAATGTCCAGCCTGGCTATAAGCAGGCCAGCTTTTTCTTTTACTGGGAAGCCATGCTATTTGTTAAAATTAAGCTTTTAGTTTTACTCTGTGTAGCTGATAAAGGCAAAGTTTTCCATCTAAAAGAAAAAAAGTACATTGTTTAGCATTACTGGTCCTTCAAATGTATGAAACATGAAATATCATCCAAGAATTCCAAGAATGATTTGATTTTTTTTTCTTAAATTATATTACTTTGTTTCAGCTCACTCAAATTCATCGTTTATAGACATGGAAGATGTCCCTAGCTTTTTAAAAAATGCATTATGTTTTATTATTTGCACTTTAGAGTTTTACCTCCTGAGTAAATGTAGTGATTTTCTTTACAGAATTATTTGTCTTCATGCTGCCTGAGAGCCTGAAGATGACAGTCATTCAATACTCGTTTTCGCAATTGCTTCCTGCATACAGAAATTTCTTTAAAAAAAAAAAAAAAAGAAATGATAATATGTAACACTGATTAGGAAACATTATATTTTTACCTTTACAATAACATTTTCTTCCTTCCCTTCTTAATTTTTACTTTTCTTTGTTGCAACAGTTTTGTTTATATGCTGGTATTAAATTCAGAATGAAACTACGTTAAAAAAATCCCATCTTCAACAGCCTAAATGATGTCCCTGTACCACATTTAGTTAATTAATATAGTTGCACACCATATATTTTTTGTTAATTTCTAACATTGGTAATTTATACAGTTTTCCATTGTTGTTGTAAACTGTATTGTTTACCATGCAGCCAATGAAGAGAAGATTTTACTTAGTATGTGTTTGTTCTGTTTGATATGAGGCAGCCACAACAGAAGTGTCCCTCTGTGTTTTTGTGAAGTGGACCGGATTGGTGCACAGTTAGGTTGAGCTAGAAAAGTCCATATTAATATTTACATTCACCCTGAGCTTTGTGTCAGTTTGGAACTTCTGAAGAGGGGCTGATATTTTACATTATGGACATTTCACATTCTCTGCATTACTATTTTTAGAGTAATGACGTTTTGTGACTTTGACCACTTATTAGTTCAAAGCTGTGATCAGACCATAAACTTGAGTTGAATCATTCACTTGATAGGTTTAGCCTGATCAAGCCAAAGTTTCCTTTTGACTCATTAGGAGTACATATGTAAACAAACAATAAACAGAATAAGCATGCTGTACACCGTTTAGCTTCAGAAGACCTGTCTTCCTTTCTATTTGATGGGTCACTAATATTACAATTTGGCAAAAAAGAACAGAAAAAAAAGACTGGTCTGACATCATAATATATTTTAACTGTCATGATCTGTCCCAGATCCCTCAGAGTCCAGGGATGTAGACACTGATTCTGGACAAGATGAATATAAGGCTTATTTTTCCTGCAGTAAAGTTTTAAGAGACACTTGTTCATGTAACTTCATGTTATAGAGCTGGACAAATATTTCTGAAAGTAAAGACAACTTTAGAAGCTTCACAGAGTAGAGTAGAGGGAGAAGAGTAGTGGAGAGGAGACAGATCACTAGGGGCGCACCTTTGGCGATGGTCTGACTGTCCGAGGTGAAGTGTTCCAACCTCACCTTCGGGCCTTCCCCAGACCTTTATGCTCGGTAGGAAAACTGCAGTGGGTCCAGCAGGTCTCTGGTGAGGGACTTCAGGCAGGCCAGCATTAGACATTCAAAGGACTTCATGACAACTACACAGCATGCTTTGGTTATGTAAAACAGTGTTTTTCAACATACAGTGTTTTTTAACCTTGGTGTTTGGGATATACTGCCCTGCATGTTTAATGCTGCTCTGCTCCAACACACCTCACTCAAATTAGTGAACCATTGACGATAAGCTGATGGTAATCCAATCATTTATATCAAATGAGCTGTAGCAGAGTAACATCCATCCATCCATCTTCTTGACCCGTTGTTACATTTCTGGGTCACGGGGGTCTGCTGGAGCCTATCCCAGCCCATCCCAGGCGAGAGCAGAGTAACATATATATATATTATATTATATATATATATATATATATGTATACATACATATATGTATACATACATACACACACACACACACAATAGTTGGTGTTTTCTTTTGAAAGAAAGTGAGTTGCCTTTTGTTATTTCCCTTGCATCTTTAATTGCACTTACAGTACAAAGAAGAGACACTGTCAGCTGAAGTAAAACTTTTGATTTACCCAGAGACACTGTCTTTTCTGTAATCTCTCCATATGGTCCACTGTACATGTGAGAGGGAGTGGGAACCTGCAGTGGGAGTACATTAATGTGACTCACGCACTGTTGGAAAAAACAAACAAAAAAAGTTCAATGCTTCACTAAGGAAAACTATCTTGAAGGAAAACCAGGTTTTGTTTAATGAGCGTGGGGTTGTTTTATTTATGTGTTGTTCATTTATTTAATGATACAATCTGTTGGGTTCCTTCGACAAGCAGATCCACTGTCAGTTTGCCTGTCTATCCATTAATGGAACTGCATCTAAATCAGACTTGTGCTAGGTTGACAGTGATACAAAAACATATCAAGGTCAGAAGAGGAAGACTGATATAACAGTTTTTACAGGAATGCTTCTGAGTGCCCTTTCATATGATTATTTCATAAAATAGAATTTTATGAAAAGCACAAACCTAAAGTTAAAGGGTAATTAGAGGGGTTTTCATAAAACTATGGTGCAGAGTTACTTTCATTTTTTTGTGCCTGTCATTAAATCTATTCCATTGTTAAAAACGTACTGTCTATATTTAGCTTGTTTTAGGTAGTAAGTTTAATTTTGAAAATTGTACAGAATGATCTTTGTGTTTTGCACTGTTACATGTGTTAAGTGCTAATTTTCTTTTGGATGGCAAATTTTGGAAAGAGGCTATTTAAATCAATTTCTAAAGTCTGATTTCACCATGTTCTGAAGGATCACTTGTAGTTCTTAGCAGTTTCCAAAAGTAGAATGGGTGGCAGCATCTTCAGTTACATGATTCCTCTTTTGTGGAACCAGTTCCTTGTTATTGTTAGGGAAGTGGATACTATCTCTATCTTTACGATTAGGATTAAAACTTTTCTTTTTCATCAACTTTATGCTTACAATGAAATGGAATGAACTGCAGTATAATTTAGATTTAACTGGATTATATATACAGTAAACTTTGTAAACTAAGAGCGCTTCCTGTTTGAGATGACTGTGATGAAATGGTGCTAAATAAGTTAACTGAATTTGCAGTTGTTTGTCAATTGCAATATTATTCGATGACAAAGCATGTTTCTGACTTTCTTCAACAGTTAATGTTAGGCAGATGGACAGGTGTTGTACAGCACTTACAGGAGGAGGTAGTTCGATGACATCCTCTGTTTATATAAATATGAAATGTCAAATAAGACGTTATACCAATAACTGCCAAACCACATTACTTTTAATTCACTGAAGGAACTATGAGATGAGAAGTCGTGCAATATTCCTTGCACCAAAATATATCTGTGGCTATTTATGTTTTGTTGAATATTTTTGTTCAGTGGCTATATTGTTCATTAGTATAGTGAAAACTAACACCACGTCATGGTGAGAAGGCAGAGAGGCCTCACATGTTTATATTCAATTAATATATTCCCTTTTAATTTTAATACTGTAACAGTTTAGGTCATCCCTTGGGTGGACATTAGGCAGCTGTGATAGCTGGTTGCTTGCTAACCCTACAGCATTGTTCTTGCTGTTATTTGGTTCCATATTAAGAACCAAATAACAGAATGAGTTTGTGGTCCTGACGGTCTCTCTCTCTCTCCTTTTTTGGTTCATCAATGAATTTAGCTGCTGGCACCTGTAAACATAGTGAAGTGCAATTTTGGATTCAGACTCTCCCATCAGTGCGATTTATGAACTGCAACCACATGCTAATTTTTCCTGGCTTTGTAAATCTGGCCCTAAACAGTCAAAAATTTGTCCCGGTGGTTAGTGTAGATTGGAGCAAATGCCACAAAGGGGGTGGAGGGTTAGGGGTAGGGTGGTGATTTTTCTTCTTTTCTTTTTTGGAAAAAAAACAACTTGAAATGAATATGAATGCTGTTGTTTTAAATAAGGCAATAAGCAACTACTTTCAAACATGTTTTTGGTGTGTGCTGTATGGAGGAAGCTAAATGGGAAGATTTTCAGTGCTATTCAATACTTTAGAAAAGCTTGAATATCATTTATCTTTAAATCATGCAAGTCACCCAGAAAGTAGAAAGCAGTGTGAAAACAGTTATTTGTCCAACCTGTTTTCTTGAAATATTTTCTCTGTAGGTTTTGAAATATTATCTGTATTGTTGTATCTGCTTTACATCGAGCCCAGACACACCACGTGTGTTTTGGTAATCTGAAGTTTGATACAGTCCTCTTTTAAGATCAGTCGAGATGGAGCACATGCCACATCAAAGCATCAAAGCAGACCGAGATGCAGATGGACTGTGTGTCCCTTCATTACACATGCACTAAACCTCTTGGCAGTGATTTCACTTGCTGCTGGTGAAGGCATCTGTGGCCACTTAACCAGCTGTATCCTGAGTCCATTGTGACAAATAACAAAAGACATTTATTTCTCTTGATCACTAACTCCACACTTACCTTCATCTGCAAGCCCCTTTAAGAAGCTCTTTTCCTGTGTCAGATTATTCTCTCCCCTTTTGTTCAACGTCTGTCTATCTTAATGTCTTCATCTCTCCTCCGACTCGACTCTCACTTGATCCTGCTCGTCTTAGATTCATACAGACATTGCACAAGCGCATGGAAGTCCATGTGTAAGGTTGGGATCTGGGTGCCATGACAACAGGGCACATCAAAATCCAATTAAATGGAACTTACTCCCACTTCACCAGACCGACAAATAACTTCCTCTCCCTGCTGCATGGAAATAAGTTCAGAATTGTTAAGTTATTCACATCTGCACTCTTGCAAAGTTGATAAGAATATTATATCAAAATGAACTGGCGAAGGGAAGGGGAAGTTCAAGTTTCATCAGAATGAACAATGGTGACCTGCAGTGTGACTGCTGTGTCTTTGGACACGGGGCTGCATTATGGCAAATGAGCACAGAGTGATAATGGTAGCTGCATGCAAAATATCCATGTTATAAATTTCAAACACAGTGCATTAAAAATGAGTGAAAAATCTCTGCATTGCTGAGTGCTGTAGCCACTAATGGATCTTGAGTTATCCATCTGCTGACATGCACCGTGTTGGATGACACAATACATATTCAATGAGATGATCCCAGTGTGGAAAAATGGCTCATGACCTACTACACTTGTAAACCAGCACACTGACATTGCTGTGGTAACTTTAACATCCTTCAAGACCTGGGACTGTAGCTTTGCAGCAAAACATGCATCTGTAGACGCCCATCTGCTGGGTTTCCACAGTGTGTTAAATGGAGTGGGCATCATCAATCACTGACACCCCCACACTGGCACTGCCAAGCTCCCAGAGAGAGATGCAAGAGCTGGGTGAGAGAGAGAGAGAACTGGGCGCCCTGCCTCCAGAGAGAAGCAGCTTACATATTATGCCTCAGAGTGGCTGGCCTGGTAATGTCCCTCAAGGGCTGCCTTCATGCTGTGCTCAGTGGCTGATGGGCGACAGGCTGCCGCTGGAAGACAAAACGCATGAGTCTGAACATCACATTAACGCTGCTGCGAGCCTTAAGAGGCCTGCCACTGCAGATTGAGAGGTCGAGTCCACCACCACAATTAAGAGGAAAATGATTAACAATTAGCCTGCTAGACAGAAATAAACAAGCGGTTTGCTGAGACAACTTTTCCCTCTGCTGTGGACCCATTTGTGTAATGGGAGAACATGCATTTTTAGTTCTAGACTGTGAAGAGCACTACATCTGCTGATGAGTGTTGGTAGCCCACGGGGCTCAGCAGGGTTTGTGCCTCCTACACCATGCTGGCCAAACCCACGCACTCCCCTTGTCTGAGCAGAAAGAGGAGCGAAAGCGAGGTCATCTGTTTGGGATGAAGCATCCTGTCGGCCTCAGCTTCAGTCATGCCTCTCCACTGTGGACAGAGGAAAACATTTCAGCTATTCATTCTACTGTAAATTTTCTAAATCTGTCACACTTTTGTTATTCATGGGTCACTGTTCAACTCCAGGATGTGTCCAATGCCTTACTTAAGCTCGCCTTGCAATGACACTTGTCGAGTGCTGACTCGGCCTGACTTTTATAAATTGTAAAATAAATCAAAAGACACGGGAGAAAAACACACCTGATAAAATCCTCAGACAATTGAATGATAAATTTGCTGGCCTGTACCTGAGTGTGCTCCGGATTGCCTGGAGGTTATTGCTGTGTGCTTTATCCACGAGTGGTCATTCATCACCTGGGCACAGTATCAGCAACAGTCTGTCAGTCGCATATGCAGACAGAAAAAGCAGATGCAGGTAGTTTTTGTGCTGTGAGGAAAAGTCCATCCAACAATTCACAGATGATGGCTGCTGTTAGAGTACTTCTTCTTTTATCAGTGATGTTTTTTGGGGGGAGGAGGATAAACTGTATAAGTCACGCTTTTTGTCCTTTTTTTTAAGAAAAGAGCTGGTGTGAATTTGGGAAGCTGAAAGTAACTTTAATAACATGAGGTATTAGATGAAAAATCAGTTTCACTCATACTGAAAAAAAAAGTCTGTACCAGCTGATATGTAAAAAGAGTGCCTAATGGAATTAAAAAAAAAACTCTGAAGAATATTCTCCATTTTCTGATTCACTCTGCGTCCCCATTTGAAGTAAATGCACAATCATTTTTCTGCTGCACCAAGGTGATTTTGTGTTTAGTGTCTTCTTTCTCAACATTTTGTTTTAAGTTGGCATTTAAATGTCTCATGACAGCATATACTTCCACCTTATACTATAAAAAAGCTGGTTAAGTTGCTACAAACCAGTTAAAAGAAATTTGACTCATGCACATGAACTGTTTTCAACATTTCAGGAAATAGCTTCAAATCAATTTCACCACAACAGTATGAATGTTTTGATTTCTTTGTTTTTTTCATAAAATTAAAGATAAATAGAAATTTTAGTCTCAAAAGAAGAAAAATAAACTGAGAACACAATTAACATAACTTGCAGAATTTAAATGTATTGCCTTAAAAAGTCCATATTTGTATTTGTTAGAAATTTGATTTATGCATAGCTTCTAAAAATATACACAACACAACGTGAAACGAGTGCATGTCCCATGTTTACTACTTTCCATAACAATTCTCCCATGAACAAACCAGCAATAAAGTAGATCTGCTCAAGAAAATGCAAGGTAATGACTGTAAAAATCCTCATTTACATCTGACTACTATTGTATGATTTGTTTTTGAGAATTCCGATTGATTGAATAATGGAAGAAGACATATCAACTGCAGCTACTATTTAGGTTTTAAATAAATCCTAAATTTATCCTAACAATAAAGTCTTTTTCTTTTCTGGCACACTCAGTAAATAAACTATGTTTTTATGTTGTTTGTAAAACAAAATGATCATTACCTCAGTTGAATTTATCAGAAATCTCAGTTATTGAAGCTCTAACAACAAAACAACAATCTGCAACACTGTTTTTAGTTTTTCCCCATAAACTCAATATTTTGCTTTTGCAGCAGTTGCAGCTACAAGACTCTTGTCATATGTCTCCATAAGTTTGGCACATGCAGCCGCTGGGGGTTTTGTCCTCTTCTCAAGGAGAAACTCCTCCAGGTCCTTCAAACTGGGCATCGATCTTTGAATCACACCACAGATTTTCAGACGGACTGACAACTGGGCTTTGAAAAGGGCCACTCCAACTTATATAATAATTATATTCCCCTTACTTGGGTTCTTTGTTTGAACAGCATGCTCAGGGCCACTCTGAAAGGCAAATTTCAGCCCAAGTCAATTCTCTGGAAGACTGAAGCTGTTTTTCCTCCAGATCCTGTTGATGAAAAACATCCTCTCAGCATAATCCTGAGGATGGGATGACAGGAGGTGTTGGGTTAGCACCACTCACACTGTTACTGAAGATGTTTTTTATTTGTTTGTTAGACCAGAATGTATGACTTAAAGTCATCCGATGGACTCTCAGGGTCCTTTACGGTTAACTTTAGCCTTTTGGCTTTTTCTGGTTCATCTGTGATAAATGTCTTTCTTGCCTCAGGTGTTTTGGTGGTTTGCCCTTTCTTGTCAGTCTTGTTATGAT
Organism: Zenarchopterus dispar; assembly: GCA_028564865.1. Lineage (NCBI taxonomy): Eukaryota > Metazoa > Chordata > Actinopteri > Beloniformes > Zenarchopteridae > Zenarchopterus > Zenarchopterus dispar. Next base: position 14,384,289 of record JAOWBL010000008.1, read on the forward strand.
GCCAAATAATTTTTCATATTTTCTTAAAAATATCATTGATGGTGCTCCGGGGTGTGTGTAGCTTGGTTGGTAAGACCATCGGACTTTGCCTTTG
>JAOWBL010000008.1:14398703-14425594 GCA_028564865.1 Zenarchopterus dispar
TGAAACAAGACTTTCATTCAGATTTATGAACCTGTATTACATTTTTAAATTGATATCAAAGCCACTAGTACATATGCGTTGTTCCAAAATGTAGTACATCATATACAAAAGAAATGCAGCATGCAAAAAAAAAAAAAAAGTCATCATGGTGTGCTTGTAATGAAAAAAAAAAAAAGAAAGAAAAAAAACCCTATTGTAATATACACTTCTAATCTTGACTAACTTGCAGTCCTTATTCCTGGAAAGGCTTTTCAGGTAAACATTTTAAAACAAATAAAATAAAATTAAGGAGAATGAAAATTTGACAAAGTCATACATTGTTGTAAACCAGGAACAAATAATAACAAAGTACAGAAAAAAAAAATTGCAAGGGATTAAAAACACTATAACATAATTATTTTGTAAACTGCATCAACTAGAATATCTAAGTATTTACAGATTTCTTTTAAAAGCAGCAAAAAAGTATTTTCCATGTTAAAAATATCAGTTTGAATTTCACCTGAAGGAATATTTGATTGCTTTTAGTAACTATCATTCAGTGTTATGGTCTGCGATCAGCACTTTCAGCTATAACCAGCAAAAGTAACTTTTGGACTTATGTCCTGGTTGTTTCTTGTAACAATTGCGTGCAATCTTATGTCGTCTCATATGGCGCTATATCAGTCAGAGGCACCCACGAAGCTAAAAAGTTGCAAAAATTCCGCTAAGCTGCTTTAAGATATTTTTTCACATGGAATCCAAAATCCTGCAGACAACGTCCTCATGAATGGCTAATGAAACATCTTCAAGTAGCAGGAAAAAGAAGGTCCAATTGCCTCAACTCAAGAGTTTGAGAATTTTTAAAATTGTAAATCTTTTAAATGAGGTAGTGTTTGTACTGTTTGTATGTATCATGTAATACTCAGATATACTGACTTGTAAAACATTAAATTAAGTCAATTGACCAAAAGCTACTGTGGCAAAAACTTCTTGGCAAGAACTGACTGAAATTATGTTAAAATAGCTTCAGTAAGTGCACGGTCACCCACTCATGATGATCACTAACAGGCAGCAGATGCTGATGGGTGATGTAAAGTGGTGAAAGTACCTTGCAAATGAGGTCTCAGTGGCTTCTTGACCTCCAGCTGCTTGCCTTTTGTGTCGCTGTGTTGTATTCCCATATACACACGTCAACTTGCTACCCACACATATTTTCATGTGCTGCTCTTGACTGTGAGCAATAGTCCATGCAGTGGGTCATGGTGTGGGTCAAAGGTGGGTCAAGCGGAACTGCTTAATATTTATTTTAATTCTTATTTTAAACCAATGACAACAGACTACCATCACCAGCGAGCTTGCCTTTTGTTAAACTGCTGATTGGTTCTGGTCGGTTGAGCTCCTCATTGCCTTGTTTATCTTTTCATTCCCCTTGGGGCAGATAAGCAGTGATACTCCTGACCTTGCAGATTTCTGTTTTCATTTATTAATATTTTCATCGCATTAAATAAATCCTTATCCATTTCAAATTCAACAAATCTGTTAACATCAAGTTCTTGCTGATGTGGTTTGTAGAGGAGTCATTGGGGCAATTTAGGCTGTGGGTTCTGCCAATCCCAAGTCAGAAGTAAACACAGACTGAAGAATGTATTATTGTCTTTTGGAAGTAATGACAGCATGTGCATAAAAAGACTGTAACCCCAATGGCCAGATCAATTACTGCAATAAAGTGAGATGATGTCTAATTGACTAGCCTGATTAAAGAATCATTGGCCAACCCTGAGCAGCAACTAAAAATAAATAAAACGATCTCCTCAGTGGGGCCACAGCAGTCCCGTGTTCCCTTCAGATGCGTGACAGTCATTTCTGTATTTGTGAAGCAAATTAGCATTTTAGAGTTACTGAGCTGTAATGTGACATAATCAAGTTAGAATTTATCAATTAGAATAATTAGAAGGTGGATCAGATTTAATTAAAATGTTGAAAAGGCTCTGAGGAAGCAATCTACACATAAATGAAGCCCATGATGGCTTCAGATGCTCAAGTGCATTTGTTCTCTCTTTTTTTCTTGGCCAAATGGTTCTTGGTGGGAAGGAAGTGAGCGCATATTTCATCGACCCATCCTGCAGACAAAGCTCCAGGAAAGAGAAAGTTCCTGTGGGGGGAAAAAGAAGTAAAATGCAATGCCTTGTGACATTAGAGCTTGGCTGTGCATCAGTGGACACTAATGAATTGGCACTGTCAGCAGCGTGAACTCGAGACCCAACTGTGGGGATGTGCTTAGTGGTCGTGCTGAAGCATGTCAGCAAGATGGGTCCAGCGAGCTTGTAAGACAGAAATGAGAGAATGAGAAGGAGAGCTGGGGATCCCACAGAGAGAGAGAGAAAGAGAGAAAGTGAAAACAGACCCCATCAACCACATTCGAAAAGATCAGCTGGTTCTGGTTGTACATACGAAGGATTCCTTTCCACCTGCTCAAGTTATCTCTGTGTCACACACTCACAGCAGAGATTGCCTTTCAGAATGTGCCTTTACATTTGGCATGAAAAATCCTCACTCACAATCATTTAAAAACTAAGTGAGAATTTATTCTTTCTTTCAATCAGCCATCCTTTTTTCCCTCTGGGTGTCCTCCTTGACTTCTTTCCTTTCTACCTTCATCTTTTCCTCTCCCCTCATTCCATCACTCTACCCTCATCTCCCCTTTGCCTCTTGTTCTTTTCGCCTTATACCGGAGGACAAACAGCTCACCAAAGTAACTTGATGCCACCCTCAATGATAAAGGGTCATTTAAAAAGGCCAACCTGTCAGCCACACAGCACAGCAGAAGGCAATGCTCAGATAGATGAAGGAAAAATCCACTTGTGGTAAATGAGACAAACAATCACAAAGGGGAAGACGATGAAGTGGGAGGAGATGAAGACCCCTTAGAGGGAAGAGGCTGAATGTTTCCGTTTATCTCTCCCACTATAATGCTTGCTAAATTTTCTGTCACTTTATTTTAATTGCACCATTTCAAGTTTAGTAAGTAAGTTACTTGAAGTGTCTAAGTTCATGAATTATGGATTTAGTTAGCGGTTAGTAAATCAGTCAGTCTTCTTAATCTTGCTGCAAGCTTTTGTTGTGTTTTCAGGTTTCTTTTTCTTTCATCTTCTTTCATATTTCAGGAAAAAAACATTGATCCTTGATCATTTCACACAACCTGTTTTGGAGATTTCAATGCAGAGAAATGTTTACATTTTCAAACAGGCCACTTGGCCTTGTTGCATCACTAATATTAGACTAAAAAGAGAATCATAAATTTCAAGTCTTTGGTTTATTTTTTAACTCTATTTAATTATGCAGTACATTGCATTGATGAAACAAAGTACTGATGCTAATCCCTCTTGGAGAGGTTGCCACAGTGGATCTTGGTCCACACATTGATTTGGCCCAGTTTTTTGCCGGATTCCCTTCCTCCTGCAACCCCACAACTAAGAGACACACACACAAACATACCTAACATATGTTTTTTGGACTGTGGGAGGACAGTGGAGCACCCTGTTTGAAAGTCATGCAAGCAGAACACACAAACATTATGTCTTGACTATTCTTTAAAGGCTTTAATTCTGGCAAATTCAGAATGAAAAAAACCCACACAAGATCATTGGTGGATGCATGCAGTTATCCATGATGATGTTCCACCCTTTTCCAAAGAACAACTGAGATTTTTCTCTCAAGCCTTTCAGTTACTCAGATAGACTTCCAGTTCTTATGCTTAATATTAACTGATAAGCCTTTTTTCTTGAAATTGCACAAACACACCTTTTATTTGAAAAACTATCTCAGTTTACAAACTGTGGTTACAACCTGCCATGGTAGAGGGAGGAGACCTCCACATTGCACCCAAGTTGCACAATGCATGTGGGGCTTTGCCGTGTGAATTGAGTTTTCATTACCCTCTGTAATAAATGTGGTGTGAATCCAGGGAGGCCATGACAGCAAAAAATAAATCTGATACATGAATAAACGATGTCCCTGGGGAAGGCAGACTCCTCCTTTGTGAGGAAGATTGACTCCTCCAAGATGGGACACATCAGCCACAAGAAACGGAAACAGAAATAGAAACTGCCGGCAGAAATGCGCTGGCTCACAGACTTTCTCTTCAGCCTTCCACCCAATCTCAGAGCTGTATATTATGATAATAATACATATTTTATGCAGTGGAACTGCCAACCATTAGATTCCCATACAGGTCAGCAGTTTCATAATTTCTACACAACAAGCACAGTATTAAACCTAATCAGGTGTTCAGTCAGACCAGATCTCTATTCTGATATATGTGCCACATGAATTTGATGTTTACACTTGTATGACTTGTCAAGTTTCTACAAAGATGATCATGCACTGCTCTATTGTAGTTTTACAACAAACATTAGACCTTGTGCTTATGAGGTGTGTTTGTGCACTCTCACAGGCTTTGATTGCATAAACATTTTAGTTCTCTGTATATTTCTCTTAGTCTTTTCTTTATGACAGGGTGACAATATTCATTGTTTATGTTTGCATAAGCACTGTGGCTGTTGTTTTATCACATTTACAGGAGGTAATGTGACTTAATCTGCCATATGGGCATATTTCTATGTCAAAGTTAACACAAGCTGCAGAACCCAGTCAAACATAATCTATTGATTTTACCTCTGAGGGTAAAATTAAATATTTCTGGGTGTCTGCTGTGCTCTTTAAACATTTAGATAGTGGGTAAATGTTATTTGGAGAAAAGCTTCTTCTTTTGTGTACTGGTCATTGCTCAAATCTGGATTATTTAATCTATAAAAGCCAATGTATTGCATATGTTTTTCTCATCACATGAATTTTTACATTCACACAACTCATGCTGGCTTTAGGAATATTGGTCACAACAAGAGAAAAAGATTCAAATGACCACATCAGATTCAGACATGCTACATTTTTACTAGTATGTCAAGCAATATTTCCAATTCATGCATATTTGTAAAATCAAGTCTCCTGAAAAAACATAAACAATAATAATTAATGGCTTGAGGTTCACCAGTCTCTGGTTAGGGAGAATCAAAATTTTCTTTCTTGTGAAGATAGAAATGAATGTCAGGTTAAAGAAGTGGATTGTGACAAGTTTATAATTCATAAAGCAAACTCAAATAGATCTCAAACAAAACACAAAAAAAATGTGTAACAAAATGTTGTCCACTATAGATAGATTCTATTTTTTTACATGCAAATAATTTGTTTGTAAAATGTTATCATCAGATTGAGTGGAAAGTAAAGAGTGTTAACAGAATCTCTTGTCAGTGTTAAATTGCAGCCTGGCAACAAGCTAGGTCTTTACCTTGTTACATCTGAGAACATGGGTATATTAGATCTTGGCACGAAATGTGATAACTGTAATGTTAATGCAACATCTACTGCAAAAATGCTGAACCTGACACATACAAAAACATGTTTGAGTAATAGAGAGGGTTATGTGTGGTTTCACAACAGTCTGGTCCCTGTGTGCTGGAAGTTCAACCTCAGGAGGAATCACCAAGCATTTCATTTCATTAATTCACAAATCTTTGACCGAACAAACGTTTTCTGTACAAATCGGTTTATGCTACTGTGGTGAATCTCACTGACAGCTATTAGCTCGACCACTGAAGTCAACCTTCTACAAACCCCCAATCTGGCGTTACAGCAGATGGGTGGAGGGCTGTGATCTGTTGAGGCAATTTTGTGCATGGCTGCCATGGCCTGTCCTGGTGTGACATCTCCTGCTGCTAGTCGTGCTGTACCCTGACCTTCACACTGGGCTGGCATACAGCTGTCTGGCTGGGAAATGCAAACACACACTTCCACCACTGGCACACACACCAACATGTAACACACTCACAATCCCCAGGGACAAGAGGGGGAAAAAAAACAAGTTTAGTTTTAGCCAAGAGAGAGAGGTTTTGGTGGTATGTGCTATTGTGCTGGCCAGCTACTGCTGACATCTAGCCGGCAGGCAAAAGCCCAGTGTGTGCTGCAGAACAAAATGCCAAACAGGGCTCCAATATTGGTGCTTATTTGGACACAGATTATGTTTAGATAAATGATAGAAAATGGGAAAAACTGTGTGCTAAATGCTTCTGACTGTAAAAATGCAGAGTGAAGAAGAAGGCATACATAAATGCCCTCATACTTGCATAATAGTGTGCACATGTGGTCAAATAAACAATCCCCCCGACCTTCCTATTTGTAGAGTTAAGGTAGAAGGATGCATAATAAACCCAAAGAGACACTTTTTCTGTGGGGAAAGATCTTCTCTCATTATGGGCAGGATTGACACTGGGCCTGGCCTGTCCAGAGGGAGGTCCAAGCCAATAAGAGAGTAATTGAAAGAAGCGCTTGACTTCCCATCTGTAACAGCTTACAGACCAGGGCTGATGTGCCTCAAGGAGCATGGTGTTTAGACAACAGATGGGCAGAGACAAACAACATGAAATATAGCTAAAAATTTTAGGGCAGTGTAAGGTAACAATAAAAAAATAGATGATCATATTCACCCATATTATTACAACAGTTTTTGGGAATTCTAATCTTTCAAACTAAGGCTGATTCCCCAAGTAGATACATGATTAATACCTTGTCACACTTCCCAATGTGATATACTTTGATAAGGAAAAAAAAAAAGACTGAGCTGCACAAATCTCAAAGAAATATCACAAAGAAACATGGCAACAGAGAAGTGTTTTATAGCTCTCCAGTGTCCCCTGAGCAGCTGTAGTCCAAGGTGTCAACTGCAGAAGCCAGGATATGGGGAGTTAGAGGCTCTGCTCATTGCGTTTCACTGAGGTGTGTGTTGAGTCCCGACGGCTAAACTTGTTAAGGAGATGACAGCATGTTATGTTTCAGTACACAGCCCTCGCACTGACAGTCTGAAAGCCTGGAGCCAAACAAACAGATGTATGAACAATACCAGGTATCGCAAGATCTCTCTCTCTCTCTCTCTCTCCCCCCCCCCTCTCTCTCCCTCTCTCGCTGTCTCTCACACACAAACACAAATACAAACGACATATGAGCAGTCCAACACATAGGCTCACAGCGCATGTACTGAAGCATAGACTAAACAAAGACACATACACACAATTAAACCCACACATTTGATGTACAAAACATCTGCACAAATGCAGTACTTTGGTTCCTGAGAATAGAGAATGCAATTCCTCTTCCTAATGCAACTCAAACGCTAACATTGCCTCTTTCTGTGGTAGTAGAGGTCATTTATTACGCTCAGCAGGCATTAAGAGTGAAAAATCTTCTCAGAGTGAATAAAAGTTTCTGAAAACAGGTTTTTGTTGTAGAAGATGCGGCTTATGCATCATTTACCATATAGTATGCACCTGTGGGGCATCAATAATTCAGCATGCACTTGAGCCCCAGGTGTAAGAAAAAGGCAGGCCTTGAAACATTCTTGGAGAAACAGCTGTACTTCTCTGATTGATGCAACTCTCAACACGATCAAGAGACTGCGGGTGGAATGAACACACTTTACAAAAGAACAACAGAATTTTATTGAAGGACTTGTAGAGTTTTAGAGTGAACTCTGAGTGTAGTTCTTGGCTGCTGCAGTGATCTTGTTGTGCAGAAGGTATGTAGACAGTGTGGGTTTGGGAAGCATCAGTTTGAATCCCACTGACATGGGTGAAGAAAATTACAACATTGCAAAGATTATATTTTAATAAACAAAGCCATTTGCGGTTGCACATGACATCAGAAAAAAGTGTGAGGCAAGACAATGTTTTGGGAAATAGCTGATGACAGATGGATGTTTTTTTCTCCTTTTTTAAATGTAAGAGTTTCATAAGAATGGTGCCTAATTATTTGATCTTGTATGAAAGCAGAACATCTGATTCAGACATTCCACACTTCATACAAAAGCTTTAGACTTGATCTAAAGGGAATATATGTGAATCATTGCTTGTGCACTACATGATTTTGTCTACATTTTTGCCCAGTAAGATGCAAAAAAAAAAGAGCTCTTTTTCTCTCTTTCCCTCAATCTTCCCTCAATCTTACCCCTTTTTAACTTTCTGCCTTTCCTCTGTAGAGAATGAGGAGGAAATATTGATAGTGTGGCGCTAACAAAGTCTTAATAAGAGGGATGCACTACAAACAATGAAAAAAGAGGGTTACACAGTGCAAAGGAAGACCTCTATTCTACCACATCAGAGCTACCTATCTGGATATTTTATGAGATCCACTCATTTACATGGCAACCATATGAATTTATTCACTTGTTAAACTTAATAAACATTAGAGGGGATACTCCCACCAGTTCAGAGTTGACTTTGTCATTTGCAGTTAAAATTATAGATCTCATACTCAGATGTCAAATTAGAGAGGATCAACCAAAGGCAATGATCTGTCTCTTAGGAAAGGTTCAAGTGAAAGAGAAAGACAGACAAAGTTTGTGGGAGATTTGCGGAATGGGAGGGGCCTTATTTAGAAATTTCTATTTCCACATTCACACTGAAAACAAAAGGCAGAACAAAAGAAAAGTACCTCTTGAATTACTGGGGGAGCTGGCACAGTTGCTTTCTGCACTGTGTTGGAATAAAAGATTTGCCTGCAAATAATTTATTCCAGCACTCCCTTTGCCACTTCCCACTCCTTCCCTCTGTGATGCACAGAGGCTTTTTTTGTGGTAGAATTCCAAATGATAAATACTGAACATTTATAAAAAGTTGCGAGGGGGTACTTCGAACACGGGAAGAAGCTACATGAGCCCTTGTGCTTTTTTCACACCACAGTGGGAGCTATGGCATCCAGTGACGCGTATGTAAAATTGGTCATAGCCATGAATACATAACACATGCTGAGCACATATCTTCATTATCTGTGCACAACAGGTATTATAATTCGGCATAGGCTGTTTGAACTAATCTGTCAAATTAGACTCAATTTTGCCATAAGATATTCATCATTTACCTTGAAAAAAAGTAATCATATTAAAGACTCTGAAGCAGGCTGTGAGGGACCATGTGACAAAAAGGAATAAATGGTTTTACAAATGGGATTAACTCGATTTGACGAAGGCCAACACACACACACACACACACACACATACTGACACACACATTATATATATATATATATATATATATATATATATATATATATATATATATATATATATATATATATATATATATATGCGCTCTTGTATCTTTTCATTACTCTGTTCTCCCTTTACCAGTCTTGCTATTTTGGAGCGTAATATTAGGTTAGATAATGCTTGTGGGAATGGGCTTGTCACCAAAGGGGGTGCTGTTGAAATGATGCATGTGGGTGTGGATTTGGTGTATTGCTGTCTTTGCCTGAAGCAAGAGATGAGAATATCAGAGTAAAAAGAGACTCACAGACACACTACTAAAAAAAGAAATAACTAAATCCTCCACATACAAAGTAATCTACCTCACATGCTATGTACATGATGACCGTATGAAAACTATACCCCATAATGTCTGATGATTTGAGCATATTTCTATCATTTCTATGATCTTTGTCGATGCCATAACACCGTTCGAGTCAGTTAGAGTCCTTGAGAATCTTGGATTGGTGAAAAGCACATTAGCCAACCACACTGACTCACTGAAGGCTTTATAAGTTGTCCTAACACTCTTAGCCATGGGAAACCAAGCATTCTGCCAAGATGAGAAGTCACTCAATAAAACAGGAAGGTCTGTGCACTGGAAGTCACAAATGATAAAGACATTTAAGTCTCTTAAAGCAGGAGTGAAAATAAATGGAGGGGATGGTTGTAGATTAGATGTCAGAATTTACCACTAGGTAATTGTGTTTAATTTTGTGACTTCATTGTCCTGTACTAAAGTGGAGACATGCATGACAAATGGGCAGTGAAATTGAAAGTACAGTTGTTCAAATTAATGACAAGATATTAAGTGATAGTATTTTTTGTCCTTTTTTGTAGTAAGGTGTATATGTTAACTGCAGTTAAGAGACAACATGGTCAAATGCTATAAGAGGGAGAGTATATCATTATCAAAGCAGGGATTTGGCTTTGAAGTCACAGGAAATAAAATTTAGAGATTTTCTGGAAACTCTACAACAGGCAAGTCCCAGGTGTCTTAATACAGAGAAAAGCGCTTATCTTCTGATTTTGAAAGCTCATTTATATCCTTCACAGCTGTTTTAAACATTCATGCTTGACTGAATGGTAATGCAAAACAGGAAAACAAATTTTACTGTTAAGTGACCAACTCAGTATGCATATCTATTTCTGCTTCACTGTGATTTTAAATCAAAAGCAGTCTGCAGTGTGTTCTGGGATTTATGAGAACTTTGCTCATCTCACTTTCATGTCACCCACTACACCTTTAGACTTTTTATATGGTGACACCATTTAAAATATTTATCACAATGATCCTTTGTCATAGGCGTTTGTAAATCCCAGGTGATCCCACATTTTGGCCATGTCCCATGGTGTTTATCAATGACTTCATAGTTTTGTAATTCAACTTTTTGGCTTCTAATCACATGATTTCCCCATCTTTCACAAAGAGACCGAAGCACTAAATAAATAAATAAATAAATAAATAAATAAATAAAAAATAAAAACAACAACAACAACAATAAAAATAAAAACTTGTGCACCTTTGAAAATCCTCAAAAGAATGATAGTGTGACTGACAGCAACCTTAAAACGGCACTGGAATGAAGAAATTATTGAATATATTGAAATTATAGTCATGTTAAAAAGAATATATACATTTTTCAGTTCTAAGGTTTAACATGTTTGGTTTGGCCATGCTCTTGTGGGAAGAGTAGCAAATGTCTTTGATGATGTATCCTATTGTAGAATGAGGGACTGAGGAATTCCACTTTATTTGGAAATGGCCTCATAATCCTTCCCAGATTTGGGGAAGTGGTAGCCCAGGTTACGGAGGTGTGCTTGGGCATGGAGGACCCAAGTTCAATCCCCTGGGTTAACACTGTGGGCCCCTGAGCAAGGCCCTATATCCCCAACTGCTCCAAGGGCACCCTTTCAGTAGCTGCTCACTGCTCCTAGTAAACTAGTGATTAAAAGCAGAGGACAAATTTCCCCACTGTGGGCCCTAATAAGGGTTTCTAAAAAAAAAAAAAAAAAAAAAAAAAAAAAAAAAAAAAAAAAAAAAAAAGATTGATGGAAAGCAAGAATTGCCTCTCTAAAATCTTTACTGATGTCTTTCCTCCTTGGCATTGGGTTACCACACACTTAAATGTTCCAGGCCGGTAACACCACCAAAATGTTTACTGTTACAGAAGTGGTCACACTGATGCTAATGAACAATTAATTAATTAGGTAAGTTTGAATCATGGCATTTATTAACGGCAATAAGGAACCTTGATGTTAAATACTCCATTTTTTAAAATTGTATTTAAAAAAATAGAGTGCAATTATCATTCACATATTTTAACTACAGAGTAAAATTAATATCACTTAGTGAAATTTTCTTACTGCTATAATTGTCCAAGACAATATGGCAATAGCAGAATAAGTTACATGTAACTGATTACTTTTTTTCTGCTGAAGGCTGATGTCTGTCCTATGGCATGAAGATATTATTTGAAATATTACATCAGATGAGACAAAATGTCATATAAAGTAAATAAGATTTATAATACCCTTTTATTTAAATTTATGACATCGCTCCAAATGATTTATATTCTATTAAGTAAGATTCATGGTAGAATGAATGAATTTCTGCATTGCTCTCACCCCACAAGATGTGAAAGATTATAAATATGCAACTGGCACAGACAGGCCTGTGTGTTGTAATCAAAGAAAACCAACAATCCATTGCTACCACTACCACTCAGGGTAATACTAAACATATAACACCAATTTCTCATACCACATCATTACCATGAATAACGGCTACGGCAGAAGATGGATGACAACGTGCGATCTTTAAAACTGAACTGTATTCTGAATGAAAAGAAGAAGGGCCCAGTGTTGCACAAGTGAGATGACAGCTTGATTCTTCATGATGAGATTGTGTCTATAAGATGCCAAACAAATCAAGTGCTACTAGTCCAGCAACTCAGAAGTGAGTTTCAACCATTCTGATGAAAATGTTTATCTTAAAAATACTTTAGCAGTTGAACAACCAGCAGTAGCACTCTGACTGTCACGCATTGCTCATCTTGACAAATTGTTTTATAGATTCTGACTACAGAAATCAAGAATGCTCTCCAGCTCGACTGGAGATGTGCTAAACTGTCACTAGATATTCGATACAAAAATAGGTCCTGGCGGAAATTTGATTTTGTAATTTTAAGGGAGGATTATGAATTAGATAGAAACAAATTTATTGTAATCTGCTGTACTTTTGACACTTTTGTTACCATTCAAAGTCTCAGATTTTTCTTCTTGGCTTGTGTCCTTACACTACCCTGACCAAATCTTAATACATTTTTTAAAATCTACATTTGTTTTTTTCCATGCTGAAACTACCAACCAGGCTATCCAGCACAACAAGACTACCTTTAATTTCTACCATTCTAATTGTGAAAGAACCACGTATTTCACTCACAGAAGGTGGAATTGGTGACCTTTTAAGGGTCAAATCCACCTTTCACCTGATGACAGATGGAAGAGGCTCCAGTGGAACCATGTTCACTGAATATTGGGCAGATGTAGAATGTGGATGGATGAATGGAACATGAAATTTAACATGAGATCCTGTCTGCTGCTGGGTGCTTCTGTCCCTGTGGGCCCTGCTCTGTTTTCCATCTTGCTTTCTCCTGATTATGCCACTATTAAATGTTCTTTATAAGAACTTCAACGCTTTCTTATGATTATTTAACTTAGAGCTTTTGATTGTCCTAAGAATAGTCAAACCTACCAGGCACTGGAGAGCTGAAAAATGACTGGATATCTCATTTACTTCTTAAGGGCATTGCAGTTGACCTGGGTATCTAACAAACAGGAACGTTCACTGGTCATATTATTGAGTACATCTGGTATACCCAATAATGTGACCGGTGAGTGTAAATGGTATCACGTGCCAGTAAAAACCACTCTTCTTAATTATATTAAAACAAGCAATTCACCAAATTTAAAGTTATGCTGTTTTTCCTTGATAAAAATCTTCAATAAGTTGAACAAATTAAGTAGTTTTGTACATTATAGGATGGCTGATGATATTAGAACAAATAACATTTTTTTTAAGTATCATGGTTTATGATTGCTGTTAGTAACAGGTTTACAACCCTGATACCAAATAATATAATTCTTTGTCAAATTAATCTCCCGTCTCACATATACACCATTTAGAATTATTTTCAAGCTTAAAGAACACCTGACTTGAGATTATAAAGAGTTATCAGATGCATAAAATATAATAATAGCAATGAGGGACCATTATGTGCCAAAAACACACCATTAAATCACACAAAATTGCAGGTAACACAGGCAATTTTAAATTCCAATTCAAATTGAGCATTCATGTACGTCAGAATTTAATCAGCCTTTCTGTTGTTCCACATGTCATTATGTTTAAAGGACTTTTAACCCAGTAATTGGAGTCTCATCTGCTATAATGTGCATGTTTGGGGTTGCTATTGTCATCTCATCTGTTAAGTGCTGCAACCAATTTTCATTCGTGTTAGTATGTCACATGGACAGTGTGTGGACAGTATTCACCCTTTAATGGGAAGAGTGAGTGTTTTTTATGATTATGAATTTTTACTTTTATTAATTTATTTTTCCTCATTTTATGATGTGTACTTGTCTTTTGATAAGGCCTCCTCTTGACTCTGTAGCCACTCACAGCTCATTGTAGTACAGACATATCCATGAATCCCAAACAGACTGTGAGTGATAAGCAGTTTTGGTTTTAGTAAGCTCTGCTTTCTTCGCCACATTTGCTCAGTTTGATGTAACACACTAATCATTTATGTGGTCTCTGCTTCTTTGAATCCTGATAGCATCTTTACTGTAAGTTTCCATTTCACAGGTGGGTTGCCTTCTAGCAGGGGCTATGTTTGTTTTATATGAACTCACCATCAACCCAGCTGCCCACAAATCATGTTGAAAGAGGAGGAAGCGAGTAGAATAAACTGCCATCGTGGGAGGGAAGAGTACCTTTTAAGATCCGTCAAAGCCTCTGCTAATAGGGGTGATCCATCCAGGGCTTTCAAAATGTCACATCCTTGCCTCCTTTATTTGCATAGCCTCTAAAGCACCCAAGACGGCGTGTGGTGCATTGATTTAGCCACTGACTTGGGAGATGCTTTCCTTGTTGACAGAAACGTTTAAGTGAGTGTGACTGTGCCATTCCTTAATCCACTAAACTGTGTGCCGGGTAAGTACTCTGCCACAGTTTTACAACACCATCAACACACTCAGGCCCTCTAATCTGTTGACTGCTCTAGGGTAAAAATTACTGATCTTTGACATGAGTATTTTCTGTGGTGCTCCACTGCAGTTTTTGCTGAACCTGTAGTCTGAACTACTTACAACTTTTTGCAATTTCAAGAGCCAAATAGTCAACAACTTTAAAGGCTATGAACAGATGATTTCCAAAAACTGTAGTGCAGTCATAGTATGTGGGTATTATATATTTTGACAGCAAAAATGTATCACATCTTAGAACAGACAGTAAAAGGTGGGGTGCTTAACTTATTTTCCACCATGGTTCTCTTTGAATTGTTATTCAGTGACTAATGCAAGATTAATCCATATTAATTTATCATAAAAGTATGATATGTGTGCATGTTACTGGACATGTGTACATGTTGAACTGAAATTCATTGAAGTGAACTAAAATGAAATGAAGTCTGCTATATTTCAGCTCATTGTGGAAGTCTTTAAAATTTATCTTATTCCATCTTAAAAATACCAGTTCATCTGTGTGATTCATAGGTGTCATGACAATTATCTGTGAGACTGACACATTTCAAAATTATTGGTTTCTTCCCTCCCAACATTTTCCAGGCAGTGTTGCCAAGTTACTGACTTTGTCTCTATATTTAGTGAGTTTTCAGATCCCTCTGGCAACTATTTTTATTTTTTCAAAAAGTGACTTAGAACAAATTTAGCCACTTTTTTCATCTGTTGGTGTTGTGACGCAGAGCCTCGCGTTGCCTATGTCCACGTCCAAAGTTTCGGACTGTGCATCATGTTGTTGTGGACTGCAAGAAAAGTGATTTGTTCTTTTTTCCCGGTGCTATTTCTTCTTTGTCTTTGTCAAGTTGGGAAGAATGGGAGTTTGCAGCAATATCTGTAAAAACAACTGGTAGTCAACGTTTATCATCTTCAACATGAATAAAATATACTTAATTTGCTCCATTGCTATGTCTGAGCTAAATACAGGACGTGAACACAAACACCCCCCCGACCACCTAAAAAAACAAAACAAAAAACCCCCAAAAAACCAAACACTACTTATCAGCGGTTGGTGGTGTACTTACAAAGTGATGCAACAATAAATGCAGAAGTATAAATGCCAGTGACGGTGTGGGGGCTGTGTATACCCTATGTGCATTGCTGCCATGCAGAAGCATAAACCTGGCTTAAGTGCCCAACAACCTGCTAAAACACACCAGAATACAGAAAACGGCATCTACTTCATAAAAAATTCTGGGGAGGAATCCCCACAGGAACCTCATCACATCCCACCCTCTGCTTCAAATTTCAACTGCCACCAATGCCCTTGGTTCAAACATAAGCCAGTAAATGAACATTTATGCCAGGAGATGAATAAAAAGCAATAACTGAATGCAGCCAATTACTTTACATCAAGTCCACAAGTATACTTGTGTACTTATGTACCTTAGCAAATCTAAGGTCGTTTTACGTTACCATATATTTTACTCCACGGTTTTTCAGAGGGAAATGTTGTAGCCTTTACTTTAATGAAGTCAGGGGAAGTCACTGGTTTCTCAAAATATTTGATTTTTATGTATTTCCTTCCTGTTCACACCATCATCAGTATGGTCCAACAACAAGTAAGAAAATAATTTCAAGCTGCAGCACTAACCCCTTGTGATCTAAATCAACATAAAAAAAAGACCTTATAATGTTCTTTTTCCATTCATTTCTTTAGACATAATCAAGATGTTTCTGGTAAAGACAGAGATCTAAACAGGGATTCAAATATCGAATTTGTTCTGAATCATTACTTAACATTATCATATTGAAACCTTTCACTCTTGAGTGCCTCAAAGCATCAGTAGTGATTATTTTGGTGTATTCTCAGTTGTCGGCAAAGCCCCTCTAAAAAGAACATCAATTCTGCTCTTGTTGGTGGGTCAGTTACCAGCATGACTAGAGTTTCAGGATGCCTGCTGTTTTAAACTGTGTATTTTTCATGATCAGGATCAGACATTATGCGATGCTCAATGTAGCATACAGAAGGAAAAGAAATAGCAGCAACACAATGGGAGTTCCTTTCTACAAACTCAAAGATGTATCATTCAGTTTTCATTATTATTGGTACCCTCTGTTTCCCAAGTTATTAACCCTTTAGGTCATTATTTCCACAGAGATCACAATGACACGAATTTAGCCAAAGGGAAGTAGAGATAGTAGTAGAGAGTAGTACAGATAATTAGATCTGAATCCCCTCTGAATCACTCTTGTACATGCATTACAAATTATAATAGAAACTTATTATATTTCCTAATTTATTTATGTTTTATGTGCCTATGTTTTACATCAGTCCAGGTTTATTTTGTGGAAGGTTTAATAATTTATTTTCTAATGCTGAATAGGCTTGGATTGGATTGGAATCTCCATTGTTCTGTTTGGAGACTTCACCACTTTTGTGAGTGACATCAGTGAAACTAAAAAATAATAAATAAATCTAAATATAAAATAAAATAAATAAAAATAATTGGAAAGGACGATTTGCTTGATTGGAAGCTGAACATTGTTCCGTTATTGCACTTCTGTGTTAGTCCTAGTTTGTCTATAACAAACACCATATTTGAACTTTGGAGTTTTTATATTTATAGTTGACAACAGGACACCTTACATCACAGGTGGATGATTGATTTTATAATTTTATCAATGTGGCATGTACAAAAATGTGGTGTAGTGTGAGATGTAGTGTCAACATGGTGCTTTAGTGGCAGCAATAGCTCAAAGCTGTTGGTGGGCATCTGAGGTGAAAGAAGACATCAGGCCTGAAAAGGAGTCCTCAAAACATCTCAGTTAGCTGCAGTTATGGCAGCCCAAGCAAAAACTCTGTTGTGAATGGAGCTTAGTGATGCTATGGAACATGATTTTTGTCAGCCTTAGAAAAAAAAAAGTCTGGCAGATAGTGCAGTTGATATTTCAACCTTAGATCCTGGAGCAGTTATGTGTTTTGTATTACTGATGATGGACACGAGGCTCACCAGAATATAAATCTGGTTTGTGGGACTCAACCCAATTGGTTTTCATGGATTTTTTTTTCCTTTTTCTTTTGTACTTGGTGAAAGCCTATCTCCATGGGCCTTGGAATGTGTGGGACAATGGGATATTAGGGCCTCTTTTTTCAATGGGCTATTTGGCCTCTTGGTTCATATTGCTGGGAGTAAGACAGAACTGTTTGAAGTGGCTGTTGTACTCCACTAGGGTTGCCCTTATTTCCTGGACAAAGGACAGAACCGTAGGTACAGCCACAGGGCAGAGGGCCCCCAATTTAGTTAGCTTAGGACAGAAGCTTTCCTTTTTCAGGTGAAGTGATCTATTTGGATTTACCAAGTAAGACCTCCAGTAAGTGGTTTGGATCAGCATGTGGATGAGAATTAGCACTTCCAAATCCCCCATGAGTTGGGAGAGAGGAAGTTGGTCCATTAAGTGGGGGGATTTTAGCAATTAGTGGACCTGTTCTTGTGTTGCAGTAGAATGGAGAGCTACATACCTGTACAGATCAGTATGTTTGTCATGGTGAAGGGAGGACTGAGTTGAATGGTAAAGATGTTGACTAGCAAGTCTAGTTTCTAACTCTTAAAGAGAAGTTGGATGGTCAGTGCTTGATCAAGTATAATTTTCTGTTCCTTATTTGAATGCATGAAAAAAGAGCAAATACTGCAAATATTTATGTTAACTCTAGGGGGATGAAGTGGCATTACGAGGCTTGCCAGACTGTCTCCAATGTCAAAACTTTCTGTTCACACTCATCAACCCAGCATCCAAAGAAGGAGTAAGGAGCTCACAGCAGAGTTGAAAGGAACTGGTTAAGGTTGTTCAGGCATCTGGACAGTATGCCTCCTGCCTGGCTCCCATGGGAAGGCCAGCATATAATATATGTATACTAGCTCAGTCTGTAAAACAATTAACAATTTACATGCATGATTGTAATGTATAACACAGAAAATAAAAAAAGCACCATACTTCATATTCTTGGGGCATTGAATCGATTGGGAGTTGCAATATCAGCTGGAGAGCGTATGTGTGAGTGTATGTAAGAGAGAAAAAGAGGAGAGGAGAATGATTCATTGGGAGAAGGGTTGGGAAAAGGTTTAGGGCTGATGATGAAAATCGATAAAGAATAATAGATGAGAAACAACCAGGCAGATTATAGAGGTTATATGGATGTGGAAAAAGAAAGACTTTGTCCTTTTAGCTCACACAAGAATGCAGCAGGGGACAAAAGCATGGAAAACACCATGTGTGGTGATGCTGGATTGCAGTGTTTTGAAGAATGTTCCTAGCAATTTTATTATACAGTCGAGGGCGGCTGTATATTCAAGGTTAGCGAAGCAAGATTTTATGCAGAAGGTCAGTGGATTGAACTTCTGTGGGTGAAGGAATGGAGTAAAGAATCTCCTGCCCCCACCTAATTAGGTGCCCTTGAAAAAAATCTTCAATCTTTGTATGCTTCGGTGTATCTACCATGGGATGCACTAAGGGATATACTATATCTTTTAGGTGTAAAGATGTGCTCAATGAAAGCCATTGCTCAGGGGGTTTTTTTGTTTGTTTTTTTTTGGCAAAATACATTTTAATAAAACAGCACACAAAAAGTACAATAGTGACTGAAGTGCAGAGAATTATTTTGTGAGCTAGCAGATTTGACACTTTGTTGAATGCACATAAAACTGGTTATAAATACAATCAGAGGAACAAACAATTAGAGGAAATGCACACCTTCTCTGCCGGTGCCTTGCTTTATCTTCAAGAAAACATGCATACACTGTCCACAGATTAATTAAAAAAAGACTTTTAGTGCATTGATTAAAATATGAATGTGGAAGACTTGTTATAAATAGACAGCTACTTCATTTAAAGAAAAAAAATCTCATTCTTTGACAAAAACAAACAGAATTATTGAAAAGACAGCTGAAAACAAAGATAACAAAGAAAAGACAGTCACTCTTCTTACAGCCTTGTGAGGAGTTTTGGAAGGGGATGAATCAGTATTTTTGTTGATGTCCTAATCTGTCTGTTGGCAACAGTGTCAGCTGGACAAAATGTCTTGTTGCTCAGTCAAGTCTGATTTCAAAATGTATCATTCCCTCATTTCAAATAGTGCTTCCAAAAAGATCATTTACAGATGTACAAGGTTAACCAGTATGTCTAGTGATTAATCGCTTGTGGTGTAATTATAATTAATTTGGTTACTATTTTATCGTTATTGAAGTACAACAAAATAGTTCTTGAAGTCAATGTTTTCTAGACTCCACATTAAAAAAAGGTATAACATATAAAATTATGCTTAAAATTCAATTCACACTTTTAAAAATCATTTTAGCAGAGGAAGGTTAAACAACGTACTTATAAACATTTGGACTTTTATATCTGCCTGTTTTGACTGGAAAAATATGTTGAGATTTGAACCACAATAGTAAACTAATAGAAGTAATTAAAAATAGTTTCCTTCATCTCTAACAACTACCCTCTCTTTTTGTAGTCATTTGAACCAGAACTTAAACCAAAGTGTTGTGAATCTGAAGTGTGGTAAACCAGATAAGGACATTTTAGGAAAATTACCAAGCGTTTTTCAATTTCTAAGGAGTAGAGCCTACAAATTTCACTGTCAGGTAGGACTCACATGATTTAATTGCATACATTTAATTTAGCACGTTGGAACAATTGTAGCAAATGAGATGGTATGGCTGGCCAACCTCTAATATCCTTTATTATTCAGGTGATTGACTCTGAAGTTTTGATTGTTGCATATTGTGTTGTCTGGGCACGAGGCCTTGAATTTAGAAAAAAAAAAGACCCAAGGGATTGATCCTTGTGGCCTTACCATAAAGGAATGACCATTTGGTTTGATGAAATTTCAGAGGCCATGCACAGCTGGCTTTGATTAATGGAGTAGATGGATTGGTCAGAGAGGTGAGTGTGTCTGGGGTGTCAGAGTGGGGTGCAAGCTTACAGGGGCTGAAATGGGGAACTCTAGGCTAAAAAGCACACCTCAGAGAGCTCCATCTGTTTTCTTCATCAAGTCCTGATGGGAAGAAATCTCAGTGCCAGGTTACCGCTGGCCATCTCTCTTTTTGAAAATCCACACTACAGACACGTGAATATGCTGCACAGTTTAAAAACAAACACAGATGTACAACACACAGCCATATAAACAGGCAGTGTTTAACTTCAAGTTTTGGTTTCTCTTGGAGTGCTGCTTATCAGAGAGTGTAGGAACTAATTTTTCTGCTACACCATTCTCCTCTCGTCCTCGACCTCGTGACCTCAACACCAGCTGTGTACTGGCAGCAACATTCAGCTTTTCAGCACAAGGGAACAACTATGTGCTTTTGTACTTCACTGTGGTGCTCAGCGCTAATTCACCCACACCAACAAGGCTGAAACTATTCAAAAAATGACATGTAAAACTCTGTTTGCCATCTCTTATGGAGGGAACAACATTCCACTCTCATCTTTGGAGGCTAAGAGGATTTGTCTCAGCGAGGTGCCTCTACTGCGAGTTTTAAATCACTGTTGACAACAAAGTTTCTCCCCAGACGAGATCTCCAGTTTCATTATGATGGTACTGATAGCGTCTCTTGCAGAATTGATAGAAGGTGGCATATTATGTTACACTAAACTGTTTCCCTCCTTGCCAGAATTAAATTTATTTCAAGTTAAAAGAGACTTGTGCTGCCTTAATGTGGGACAGAGCCACATATTCTGCTTTGAAGCTAAATGATAAAATACTCCTTTTGAACTTGGTTGTCAATCAGTAAAACTTCTCTACAGATTTGATCTTTTGATCTCAAAAGCACATTCTGTGTGGGTGGATACCTTTGTGTTTATAGCGGTGTGTGTAAAATATGAGGATACATGGTACTTAACAGTCACTCTGGCAGGGTACAAATAATTGGAGAGGTTTGAGGACAGAGAAAAAGGGATATTCTTCTGTTCAGTGTCTGCTCTTGAACTCACTAATGAGTGAGTAAACCTGCGACAGCCTAAACAGGCACCATACTGTGATTTGATATATATATATTATTTATCTTTTTAATGAAAGAATCTCCCAGTAACCTAGTGATGACAATACCAGTGAAAATTGGTGGGATGTATCTCTGTGTTTCCACCACTGGAGGTGACCTTATCTCACAGAAACTTGTGAAATGATCATAATGTACAGGTTCAACAGCAATGCCAGTTCCCACAATCCAAGGCAGCAAGAAGAGCAAGTTTTATTTTTCTCTTTCCCTAGTTAATTTTCAGCTACTAAGACATTAGATTTTACGGAGATAACTTCTTGATTTATATCTCTGCCTTTTGCCCATAGTGTGCTGGGACAGGCTCCAGCAGACCCCTGAGACCATACGTTGGATTTGGCAGGTATAGAAAATGGAGTTATGGATAAAAGTTCATAATTTAGATTTAGAAACAGATTTCAATACAAACAAAACATGACAGCAGAATTCTTTTTTGGCAGATGCTTTAGACTAAGGTCGAAAATGCCTTTTAAGACCAAATCAAACCTGAAGTGATGTAACGGTGTAGAATTTGAATAATGTGTTTGGCTAATTGTAGAATGGCTCTACACTTTGATAACATTTTGTATTTCTTCATGTGTGTAATGCATTTAAATCGAGTCAATGGGGCACTGTACAAGTGAGGAAAAGGCACGAAGAGAGAAATCCACAGGTCATCAGCGTATCCGCCTGAATGTTACAGGCCACTGGGTGAGAGGTCTGTAGTTCAACTGTCTGAGGAGATCAAGGGCTGTAAAGAATTAATAAAGGCAGCAATCCACCCTTTTAACCATTTTGTAATTCCCAGATTCAAATCTCATTTGTAGGCTGTAATAGCAGGGATATCCTTTCATAACACAAGTGTGACAGGGAGCTGCCAGCCTCAGTTGGACCAACTCATGCTTGATAGTGCATTATCATTAGCGAGGAGCTGCAGATTAATATTTCATTAGGACTGTGGCTTTGCTAGGGCATCCAGGCATACCGAGCGATATGTTATTCCCTGCTTCACACCGATTATTCTCTCATGGCTGCAGCTGGGATACAAGAGCTCTTAGTATGATGGACAGAGCAGTTAAGCAAGGTGGTCAGGAAGAAAAAGGAAAAAAAAAAGATATCCCTATTTAACGGTGAGTAAGCATCAACTACAAAATGGGTATATCATCACTTTCCAAAGCAGGGCTATAACAAACCATTACTGGACTGAAAAGCAGTAGGTGGTGGGTGGAGCATTAATTTTAGGCCACAGAGCCAGATCAATCCTTTTAAATTCATATCAGTCAAAAAGAACTTTATGGAATTTTTTTGGACAAAAATATTTTTAAAAATATTTAAAAAGCACAGTTATTTACCTTGCATTTAAAAATTCAATATTTTTAAATGCAAGGTAGGAGCAGTATTTCACCCGACTACAGCAGGTTTAAATGTCTGATGAGGAGATACTGTGACACTTGATTTTGTTGGGTTTGCATGTTTTGTAATGGCCCTGCAAAAGTTCCCGGGTAAGAAAAGAGACTCTTTTTTTCCCCCCACAAATACATGCAATTTCTTGAGTATCCTAAACTCTACCTTATTTAAATGCTCCATTGTTGACTTTCTAAAATTCCTGTGAGGCTGTGTTGGATCAGAATTAGTGAAGCGTGGAGTACCTTATTAGCCAAGTCAAAATTTAGGAACATCATCCTTAACAAGCTAATATATCAACGATGATTGTGTCAATGTAGACTTCTCTGAATCTGGGTTCTCTACTTCTTGTCTTGAGCTGCAAAGGTTGGATCTGGTGGACCCCCAGCAGCCTGGCATATCCCAAAACTAATAGCTTGTGGAAGGGGGACATGGTGATTGTCCTACGGCCTTCTCTTAACCCGAGATTAATTAAACACAGGAACTTTCAATTTAATGGTGTTTTTATTGTACTGTAATACAATTAGAGGAGATTGTGACAGTTTATCACCAGCTCCAGTCTCTATCGTACAGGCAGATAAGGAACATCATTGGAAGCTTTCAAGACAAGTAGAGAGTTCTTTGAAGGCTAGACCTTCTCATTTCACCAATGCTTGGTTTGTGGTCTTTGAAGGACACACGTACACAGATCATGTCCTCAGAGAAATGCAGCCATTAAACTTGGACATAGATATCGACTTAGGACAGTGTTTCATGATTAAAGACCATTGAGTTTATTGAAGCCACTGATGTTTTGCAGCCTGCTCCTAACACTTGTATTTAAACAAGCTTCCTTGTTGGCTTTACAACTGAGAAACAATATGTATGTACATTTTTTATACAGTAAAGGTTGCACCAAATGCACAAGCAAATTTTCAATGTGCTTGAGGGTATGATTTGGCATTTTGCCTCAAACACACAAAAATTAAAGCTCGCTGCAATACATTTTTGCAATCTGGGATTTTTCACCATAGTTTGATGGATACATACATGATTTAGGAGGGAACAGATTTTGTTTCCTTAGAGCATGTGTTTGCTCATACCTTAGCCTGTGTTGAGTTGAATCATATTTCATCAAGAACACTGTTTGATAAAACTTAAGCAAATCCTCTCCTCTCCAAAGTGTCTATATTATTCTTGACATTCATTTGAAACTGTGAGTCTTCAAAGATGCCATGTTTAAACCTCAAACTGTTTGAAATATCAAAGCCAGAGTATTGCAACTTTCTAAATGTCACCGTGGGGGATCTTCCACTCTTCTGATGCTCATTTCTTGTGGAACAGTAATGACAGGTCTGAAGGTGTTTCAGCAACCCTATCAATGCAGTGGTGCTCCTCTCATGTCAGTTCTCCCTCGGCTTGAACACTCACTTTGAGGATATGAACATGAATTGCTTTTTTATTCCCTAAACCTGCACGTTTTTCATTTTTGAATGATGTGAATTGTTGGCTTACAGAGAAAATGTGGTTACCATTTACCTGGATTTCCAAAGCTCCTGTCAGAGGCATACATTAGAGTGTAAATCAATATGCACATATAGCTGAATGGTTTTATTCAGACCTAAGAGAAACACTGGCTTGTAACCTTGTTTATTTCTTTACTATGGACTTGAAACAATACATCAGGAATCAAGTCCTTTAAATGTCCTGATAGTCACAAATAATGCCTCATGCTTCACAGCTACTGCTGACAGAGTTATGCATAAACCAATAGATTTAACTGCAGTGTTTTATATAAATTGGGAGCTTCATTAATGGCTGAATTTACTAAACAGGGTGTACACTGACTTAGGCAATGCATCGCTGCACGATTCCTCCTGTTTGTAAATTGGACCCGAGATAACACGGCTTTCATTCTGATGGCCATCTTGCTCAAATAAGTGTTTGTTTGTGCTGTGACCTGGTCTCATTTATCAGTGTGTCTTCTGTTCATTTCTATTCAAGACAACGCTGATCCCATCCACTTTGTAGAATACAAAGTTGATGATACAACTTTTGTCTCTTTTCTTGGCATACATTTAGGAAGGGGATAGGAGAAAATGTTTTAATACATTTAAAATAAATTATTGACTTGATCTCACAGGCTACAAACTTGAAATCAAGCATGTATATTGTGTCTCTACTCCTGCACTGAACCCTACCCAGGACCAACCTGACAGGCTGTTCTCATCAGCGTCAAACAAGGCTAAGGAGATGTCAAATCAAACAGGGATTGGAAGGTGTCAGTATTTGAGCATCGGACAAGGGAGCTGGTATAGAAAAGGAAGGTGTTTGTGTCAGAGAAAAGACACCTGCAAGATCTCAAGCACATATTGGCATAACCTATTGGGAAGTTTAAGACACTGGGCACTTGCACTGGACATAAAGATGTTCCAGTTGCAGTGCCTTCATTTAGGAATATTGAGATTTCTATGACTGTAGTTAGATACCAGTGTATCCCAAGTCCTCTGGGATGAATTGGCTGTTGCTTTGAAGGTCATCAACTTAGGCATTTGGATCGAAAGTGCTCTTTCAGAGATGCAAGGTGTTACCTAGAGAACACCTGGGAGCAACCAAACACACTTACTGCTTTCAATTTGGTATTGTAGACCTTTCAGTTTATTATTCTGTACAGAAGGACAATGAAAGGTTGCATTTCTGTCAAGAGGCACAGTTGTAAGTGTTCATCTGCATGCACCCAGTAAACAATGGTTATTGAAACTCTAGAAATTTGTTTCTGCCTTGAATTTCCTCCATATGTGCTTTTAACAAATCAGTCCTTGAGTAAAAATATCAAAAAGAAATTCATTGTTAGCTGTCAGACATGGCCTAAGCAGACGTGCACTGTCAAAATTGTTTTTGACCCTTCCATCACACCTGTCTATCAGACCTGGTTTGGACTTGAGCTCTAGATGTGAGAGCAAAATGTATGAGTCAACAGACCAGTTCTGCTAGCTGAGTGCAGAGCTGGACTGCTGCCTCAGCTTGTCCACTGAGTCTTCCCCTTAGTTTAACATTCAGCATGGTTTCCCCAGCGCTCCCAGCCCTTTGACCCCTTCACATTCTTTTCTCAGACTGCTTGTGGCTCATTCTGACCTTGAGCTGTGGGCTCACCAGACTTCCAGAAGAAGAACTGCGAAGCATCCGCCTCCAACAGCATTGCCATTTTAACTTCCAAGTGGGCGCTTCCAGAGACGAGGAAAGGCTTCTTAAAAGAATTTTACTTATGTATTCCTGTGCACTATTTAAAAAACAAAAAACAAAACAAAACAAAACAACTGTGAAAAAGCAAATGATACTCTCATTTTTTTCACCAATTCAGATTTTTTTGGTCAGCTTTTATTTCCCTATCTTTTGTGACATTTCTATTTGTGATAAATGTGTCCAATAGAGGGAAATTAACCATTTGGTGCACTCCCAAAGACTATTAAACATCACCATTCCACCCACACCCACCTCAGTTGTTGGTTATACATACATATTGCCAGATTAAATGCAGTTTTCTTATCACTGCCATATAGAACAGGCAGGAGAGGTGACATGTAGGTTTCTCAATCTACTTTTCCCTAAGTTAACAAAAGCTCTTTCTACTTATTATCCTGTAAAAAGTCAAATTCCCAGGGCACTTTTGTAACGTTTTCTGTGTAAGTCTCTGCATGGTTGATGTTATGGCTTCAAGAGGGTCCTCTGAAGTCCCAAGCTTCTCAGAGCTGATGCAGTGCAGAG
Organism: Zenarchopterus dispar; assembly: GCA_028564865.1. Lineage (NCBI taxonomy): Eukaryota > Metazoa > Chordata > Actinopteri > Beloniformes > Zenarchopteridae > Zenarchopterus > Zenarchopterus dispar. The sequence goes on from JAOWBL010000008.1 coordinate 14,425,233, forward strand.
TTGGAACCATGAGGAAACAAAGGACTGAGGGAGCACAAGCTCTCATTTTCCAGAGCAAGTTAAAAGCAGCACAGTTCCTTTTAATGCACAGAGGCCTATTTTAGATATAGTGAGCTTTTAATGTCTAATGCACACTGCTGGGCTCACTGACAATGTCGAGGGTAAAAGAAGGACTTCAAAAAAATCAACAAATATAAAATATTCCTTACTTTTGCAAGAGGCATGTGTTGTCTTAGTGAAAAAGTAATTTATGCAATTTGATTAAAAGTACCAAACATATGTTAATAATTTATTTGATTCTAATTTAAATATTGAAAAGAAAACGGAGAACAAAAGAGGTATTTTTGGTACCTTGGGATAAC
>JAOWBL010000008.1:14425694-14440096 GCA_028564865.1 Zenarchopterus dispar
TATATATATCAAGCTGCAGTTGTTTTTACACATCTAGAGAAATCACAGGGCTATTCTGTCTACCATATCTCATATGGTGCATTATGTCATTTTCCACATTGGTATGAATGTCCTAAAAGGCTCAAATTCATTTAACATATTTTTTTGGTTAACAGAAATACTCAAAATGATTCAAAATACCCAAACACAAAAATGCTGATTCTAGATTCATTATCAAACTTGACAAATTCACTGCTCAGAAATGATTAGGAACTGTTTTGTTGTTTTCCTTCCATATAACAAGCTTCTAGGTATCTGTCTGTAATTTTCACACAATAAATTTATCAATCAGGTATAGTCTGGCCTTTAAAGCAACACAAAGGAACTTTTGCAATTTTTAGCTCAGTGCATCTTTTTCTAGGCATGGGAGATAAGTCACTTTGGCAACACTGTCCCAGATTTCATCTTATTTAGTCTCTTGCTCGGTCACTCTGTCATTTTCTCTTTTGTTATTCTTTTTGTGAGCCACATCTGCCATAATGACCACTGTAGGTTCGTGAGCTTGATTTTTCAGTGATGAGAGATGTTACAACAAAGAGATACACCTGTTTTTCTTTGGAGACAACTGGGATGGGACTACAAAGATACTTCGACTGATTTTTGCTTGTAGTAGAGATGATAGTGAGAGCCAAATGACACTTCATAAAACAATCAAATATTCCTTCAAATGAAAATGAAACTTACATTTTAACATGGAAAAGAAGCCCTTTGTGCTGCTTTAAAGTGTAACTTCCTTTTTCTCTCTTTTTAAAAAAATTATATGTAAGGGAAAGAGAATGAAATATAGAAGTTTTATAATATAGAATGAGGAGACTCTGGAGCTGGTTCAGGCAGAGATGCCACATCACCCCTGCTAGTTTCATGTCATCCAGGAAGTCAGTTGAGTTGCAGTTCCTTGACTGCCACTTTGTGCTGGCTCCAAAAATGAGTCATTTTCCACTGACCCTTATGTTAAAGTGTCTAACTTGACTACAGCAATAAGACATATTTACAGTCTGGTTTAGAAACCAATTTTGGTCTCCATATCTAGATTTTACATGCATGACAACTGCAGACTGTTATTTTTTTTCTATTGTAACATACCAAGTGAGATTATATAAAACAACAAATGTATATATTATTAGGGATGGGATTTTATGATAGATGACAAGATCAGCTAATGCTTAGCAGTCATCACTTTAGCTACTTAACAGTGTCTTGATTTCACTTCCGATCTGTAAATACAGACCTAACAGAACATAATCATTTTTATTGTAAAGATAAATACGCTATGGCTTCTTGTGTTAACTGTACAAATATACCACTGTGACCAGTTTTGGGATGGCCTGGAAGGGTTCAGTAATCAGCAAAACAAAAGCAATCTGAAGCAGTTATCTATGCTTCAACTGTAAGGCTATTATCCGTATGCTCTTGATCAGGAGTGGGACCATTTGGAATGGGAGATCCCCCAGCAGGTGTATGCCAGAACCTTTGCAGCTCCTCAGCCCCTCCACAGTGGCTCAGCTAAAGGAGTCAGCTGTGACGAAACCATGGGACGCTGCCATCATTTAGCGTCGACTAACCAAGGGTCCCCGTTCCATCTGTCGTTATTTTAACTCTGAGAATTGGGGGTTTGAGTTCTTCTTATACAGTCAATGGTCCAGGCAGGTGACAAAAGCACATAAATACCACTGAACAGTTCACTCCAGTTACACTGTCTAGTTCCTTTATTTATTTAAGGAACTTACTACATACCAGGTGATAAGTATGGCATTATGTTTCAGTATGGAATAGATGCTCATATGACTTTCCCTAATGCACAACTATCTTGCACACTGATGCTCAAACATCACCCCAGCATCTGCCTGTAAGCTCCAACTTTCAGGATAAGGACAGGGAGGTTAAGTTATTTTGCATCACTCCCAGTGTCTCAAGGTATTATCTCTGGGGAGTGACAAGGTCAGACCCTAGATCCCAAAGTAAGTATTGTTGAAATAATGATTGTTGTGCCAGTTCAATGACGGAAAGATTCATGGAGATAACCTCTCTTTACAATTAAAGCTTTAGTTGCTGATTTTAAAATCCCCGCCACCCAGGTCTATTGTGGATCACATATCAGCTTTCTGTTTCTGTCCACCAGTAAAAACAGTCATTAGCTACAACAAGAACTTCGTCATGATAGGAAATTATTAACCCAAAATCCTCAGTCGTACTGCTGATGAGAACGCATCATACCACATTCTGTGCAGCTACCTCTATTTTCAAAACAATCCTAATTTTGAAAAACCAAATGTGAAACGTTAACTGGTCCATGAATTGTTACACCCCAGATTTAAAAACTATCCACAGTCCATAGGACTCCCCCTGTTGTTCATGGCACTATTCCAAGTTATGGAAATGTAATTATAGCATTATTGGAAAAACACCCTGTAAATCAGGAATGACTCTTTAGTTTTTGATCCAGTGAGCTACTAGTTATCACCTGAGCACAATCAACTGGCAATATTACTTGCCAGCCAAGTGCACATAAAACACAAACAGCTTTTTCCTGAAGATGTGACAGAATATGAATTGCACCTCTGTGAAAAAAACAATGTTTCAGCCTCCAGTGAAGCAACAATTTTATTTCAGGAGCTTGACAATGTTAAGTGTGCTATCTTGATGGAAAAGAATCTCCTAATAGTAACAGCATATCTTCAAGGCTTACTGTTTAGACCAAATGCAGTGATGGAAAGTGATATCATAATTTTATCATCACAATTGTGTTTTTACTTCCAATTCTGAGACACTGAACACAGTTCATAACAGTGAATAACAGCATTAGGTAGCAGTTAGTCAGGAAGCTGGGTTCATCTAAGAGCTGATTATGAGAAATCTAAATGCCAGCAGATGCAGTCAGAGGCTCCAAGGCCTCCAGCAAAAGACCAGAGCTTAACCCATTCAGACCTAAGGCCATGTGTAAAAAAGCCTATTAAAGCCTGAGGCTTCTTGGAAAACTTCAAACCCTCCTCTAAAACCTTTTATTTCTTTTCCACTGACGAAACTGAAAACATGGTATAAAAAAAACATTTGAAAGGTTAAACCTTATGCACTTTTTTACAAATGACAAATTTTTCCCAATTTTTCATCAATATTTTATGTATAAAGATTTGAGAATCATGAAAATATTGACGTGAGGTCATGTGTGCATGGATTCAGGCTTGAGACACAATTGTCAAGATCGGGTGTAATAGTTTAAGGGGTGAAAGTTGGTGTGAGAGGCAAGTGGGATCTTAAATAAGTAGTTGATTTTATATAGGAACATTGTATAAAGTTAAAAAAAATAATTTATGCATCTATAAGACAGAGAATGTATGCATTTTCTCTTTATATATTATTACACAATATTTTGCATGCTTATTGATACAAATCCCGCATTTTAGATTTTAAACGCTTTTTATTGCTTAATTTTTCCCTGTTTAAATCACATATGATATTGAAATCTGACTTTTTTTATGGCTTCATTTTTTAAAATTGCTCTAATTAATATATTTTTGTGTATTTGTATCTGACAAAGATTTGATAAAAATGTACAAAACTGGGCAGAGTTATTGACCAAATACTCTGTCAAAGTGATATCACAAAACAAAATAGTCTATTTGGACTCCTAAACTAGATGAGTAATTTGGCATAAATTACAAGTTAGATCAAGCCTTTGTGGGAGTTGTAGAGACATGATAGATATCTGTTCTGGCTCAGTTATTTATACTTCTAATTCAGTGTAAAAAGGATTTATCCTCTACTAATAAAAAAAATTCAATTTTAAAAAATTCTGAGGTGGGAGGTGTAGTTGATTCAACATGGAATATGTAAATCGGTCATGTGTCATCAACAAATGTGTTCTCATTGTTCTTTAAACTATGGGGGAAAAAAAAGATGTTCAGAAAGAAAAAAGGTCCCTTACTTAAGCAGATATTTTTTTCTTGTGCAACTTATCTTCTTATGCACTCTAGCAAACCTGCATAAAGCACTGTTCACACCAAGAACAATAACCATAACAATAATGATGCAAGCAACTAAACTGCTGAGTGCTAACGTTCTGTAAACAGGGAACTCAAAGATGTGGAGCAGCCTCCAGCTGTACCCAGGCCTGAAATGGATTTTGACAGGAGGAGTTAAGTAGAGGTAGCAAACTGTCACAAGATCTGTCTTGCGAGAACAAATTTCATTTGTACTTTTTATACAAGTCAAAATTATTTGATGATATCTTAGTAGCAGATGTCAAAGTGGACATCTGTAAAGAACAAACTTCAGAAACCACATTCATTTCGAAGGCTGCTTGGCAAAGTATCACATGTAATTTGACACTTTATTTGTAATGTTCTGCCACATATAATATTAAATGATAATAAGTAACCTAAATTTAAATCTTGGTAAAGTATGCTATTTAGTGTATACAATTTTCTTATTTTGCAGAAAATTAATGATAATGAGAAAAGAGTGAGAAATAGTCTCAAACTTTCAAGAAGCAATGTGGAAGATTGCAGGTTAAAATGAATCCCAAAATAAGTAAACGTCTGCTGATTTTAGTTTTGCTAAACATTTTTGATGGTAGAGTATGTCAAGTTACTGCAGCATTAATCCAGCATATATTGATCTTGACTATGTCCCGCCTGCTTGCAGCGGATTGACATGGTGCTGATTTTACTAGTTTCAGAATTGCAACAGCAAAGAAAAAAACTCAACTGAGAAAGACGATTTGGAAACAGAGATCAATTCAACGAGGATGAGGATGGGTTATGTGTTTTTTCATTTCTTACGTGAGGGCAGACCAACTCAGTTTGCACAGCTATGAGTGTGGAGAACAGATTTGAGAACAAATTTGAGAACAAATTTGATTTTTGGCTTCACATTAAACATTGCTCCTTGAAACACGATGGAGGAGACGACATAATCTCAACTCTGTATATTTATCTATGTAAACGTTAACATTATTTGAGGATAAGTAGTCATCAACGTGGACATCTGCATGGAACAAATTTCAGAAACTACATTAATTAAGAACATTTATTGCTCTTAATTTGTTTTAATTGCTCAATAAATTGTTCCAAAAGTGGTCTTAACATTTTTTTGTGTGTTTGTCTATGTGTATTCCTAATTGGGTACAGATAATGGATGGATGGATGGATGAGTGGCACTGTATCATAGTGTCATAGTTGTGATATGGACTCTACAGCTCACTCAAATTCAACAATATTGACATCCATCTCTTTATATTTCACACCATAATTATTGTCCTTAATTTGCATGGCTCTTAACACACTCAAAGGGGAGATTTTCAGTAAAACAATGAACAGCGGATAGAATGTCAAAGAACATATTTTTCTCTTCCCACAGGTCAATATATGCTTCATTATGTCAGTAAGAAAAGTTAGAGTAACCTCTAAATACAGCATACAGCATCTTTCTGTCATCCTTTTCTTTTCCTTCATCATTAACACGCTGCATGACCCCTCTGTGGATTGTCATGTCAACTCATTCACTTTATAAGCTGCAATCCATGTTCCTGCTGTAGTGACAAAGGAGGGTCATTATGTGCTTATTTACTTTTTGAGTACATCGGGCCTGCTTTCTCTTTGAGCTGAATCAATTTATTTCCCCCCACAGTGATTACAAGACTGATCACAAAGCTGCTGCTCTTTTCTTTCCTGGAGAAAAACTTTGTTTCTATCGACACTGTAATTTCTTCACAATTATTTTCTGTCTTCCAGAGTTCCATACTTTCTTTTTTGTGTGTGGTTTATTTTTCCAAGCAAGAACACTTCTGTCTCCAATCACGCTGTATAGTCTACGGTGGTTTAAGGAGATGCTTGCCACTTTTCTTTTACCTTGAAAGTCACTCTGAGAGATCATTTGAGGAGGGATAATACACTCCAGGCCAACTCAATTGCTCCAGCTTCCACACAGCAGCTTCATTGCGCTGAGAAAGCTCTGTGATAACAATCAGTTGTACTGATCTGTAATGACAGGGCAGGGCTACGGGGGTCTGGCAGAGGAGATGCGATGAATGAGTGAAAAGAGAGACAAAGTGGGAAACAAGGAATCCATCTGGCCAGGAGAGGGCTCTGGATGTCAGCAAACTAACAGTGATTCTTCACAGTGGTAATTATCAGGCTTCAGAATTATTCAAATGTGCTATTCCTGTCGTCATCATCATCATCCTTGCTTTTGTTTGTTTCACCCCATTTAATTTGAATCATTTTCTTTTACCTCCACCTTTCCCTTACTATATCCCCACCATTCTGTATCCTGCTCACCAAGATACCAAGCATTAACACCCTGGTCAAGTCTCTGACTGGTGTTGAATATTTCAATATGGCTCTGCTTATCTGACAGCCCCTATGACCTGCCTGAATGAGCGAGTGAGAGCCAAAGATTCGCATGACGAGCTGTGGAATGGATACTATACACAGTTATATATAAGTGAAGAGTTTGCCTCAAGGTGCACACACTCATGAATACCATCTATTCCCACTCTCATTGCTGTGTACGAATCCCAAATTCCATAACACATAAATTTCAGCATTCATTTGGGATTTCATTTTTTTCTGAGTTCTGTTCAAATAGCTAAGAAAAGAAAGAAGAAAATAAGAAAATAAGTAAGAACTCAGTTTCCTTCTATCTTTCTTTTCTTTTTTTCTTTGCTGAGGCAAGTGAAATAGCCACGAGAGTTATAATTTTCTGGCTATTTCTTGTACAATTTGATGACAGAATTTAGAAGCTGAAATAAAATATTTCACATTCAAGGATCATCACATTGGCGGTAATCTGGTTAGGAAGTGGGTTTCTTGAGGCTGAGGCTTGTAATCCTGTAACTGAGGGAATTGAGTATGGCACTCAACAAAATACCTCTCAGTAATCTGTAAATATGCAGGAAGCAGTTTCATCATTTCATTAGGAATGATTTTCCTCTGGAAAATGTTGGAAAATGGTAAAAAAAAATGTTGGATGCTTGCTTCTCTGGGAAAGTATCTCAAAATATTTGTAGTTCATTGTGAATCAGACAATCTAAAAACTTTAATATATTCATCTTTCTATCACATATTTCTAAGAAAATACAAATGTTTGGCATTTGTCGAGGACAAACCAGAGATGTTTGAGATGGTTTCTTTGATAAAACTAAAATAGATACAAATAGTAGATTTCATTAATTGTTCAGACTGCACTGATCTGCAATTACCATCAGGCAAGATTGACTTCTCGTGAATATTTATTACCCTTAGACTGGTGATGATATATATATATATATATATATCAGCAGAATCTAGATCCAGAGAGGTGGTTGTCTGAAGTTCTACCAGAATGTAGAATGAGACTAGGGAATGCATAGTATTTAAATAAAATACAAGTAAGTGATCAACTGCTCATTGTCTGTGCATTTGATTGAGTGGTTATCATCCAAGAAACTTACAGGTGTATTTTTTTTCAAAAAAATGAATACCATATACTGGCAAGCTGTCAATCAAAATCTGACCACTGGGGACTTAGTCAATGGACCACAGAGAACTGGTGAAAGGTCTGGCAGCCAAACATTAAGAAAGCATTGCTTTGGGAGATTACAGGATCATGGGGTAGCAGTATGGGGGACCAGGAAGGGTAAAACATACAATGCAGCCTCTAATTGGTTTCTCTTTCTGGAACATCCATCGCTCCCTTTCTCTTGAAGAGCTGCTGTGCTCAGAGATCCACAACTGAGAGGCCTGCAAAGCCTGCTGGATTTAAAGGGAATCTGAATCTTAAAGGGATGCTGGGCTGCAGAAAGGAGGGGCAATATGATCAATAATTCATAAGGCTTTTCCTTATTAGGGTTTCTCCTGACTGGGCTAGCGGTTCTTATGCCCTGCTCTGTGTCGGATGAGAAGGTTCTTGGAAGGCAAAGCCACACAGGAGCTGCCAGCTCTACATTGTTACTACAGCTGCCTACTTTGCCATTCCCACCCGGATCTCTTAGCCCATTCACTCAGTGGAGATCTCATTGTAACTCATGATTTCTCAAAGCCTTTAAATATGAATCCAGCACTCCTAGCATAACAGTGACAATGCCATGGGGTGACTTGATATGCAAACAGTTGTTTGCAAAGCCAAAATGTGCAAATTTAAAAACATTCTTTTAAGCATGTAATAAAATAATTTTAAAAAATGTGCGACAATTATAATTTAGATTTGACGTATTCTACACTGATCTCAGCTTAACAGAACTGTGATTCTAGCTACAGTGCTGATGAAACAGTCACTTTTCTCACTAGCCACAAGTGGAAAGAGATAAAAGGAAAAAAAAAGAAGATGAAAAAGAAAAGCCAGGATTTTGGCCAGCATTCCTGCCCCCCCACACATTTAAGGTCTGCTAAGTGCAGAGTCATGAAGAGCAACTGGTGAGGTCCTTCTCATTAGACTGCAGCTGCAGCACATTAAGAGCAGATGAATTACTCATCTGACATGTGCTGAGATCTAATCACAGACACGCAGCTCCTCTGGATGCCTCGCTATGATTAACTCTCACAGGTTTTTTCCTCACACCTTGTTTGGCTCGTCGTCCCAAATCATAAACTATGGAGCACTGTTTCATTCACCATTAAATAAATAACTGAATAAATACTTAAATTAATGAATATTCCGTTAATGAAATAAATATGACAATGAAACAAATACAAAATAAATGTGTGAAATCTTAATTTTTTAAAATGATAAAGTATTAATTTTATGACAAATTATTTCATAATGGTATATTTATATATTTCATGACACTTTTATTTCATAATGGTATATCTATATATTTCATGACTACTTTGTTTCATATTATTTTTATTAATTTCATGACATTTTTACCTCATAACGATATATTTTTTAGTTGAGACTTTTATTTTGTTATGCCATATTTACAAATTTCATAACAGTTTTAATTGGCACTGTCACTTTCATTTCAGGGATCTCTTATTTCATTTTCTTACATGTAAATGAAAGGACTAGGTTTTCTATGTGGATTTGGCCAATCGTGAACTTCAGGGGATTCTCCTGTGGGACAAGAAAGCTAAAAGAAAATAGAAAATCGATAAAAACATCAATAAAGAGGAAGAACAAAATGCAGCAAGATTTTGGGCTGACTTGGACTTTCACTGTATATTTAAGAATTGACTACTGTAAAATGTCTGAAACTAAAAGCATCTTAGACTCATTGAGAGAAGCTACCAACCACCTTGATGAAATAGTAGTGTGGCACCCACCTACACTAGCCTCACCAAGCCTGAGAATCTGTTTCCACGACCACTGTTGCCAACTCCATTTATCCTGACTGTAGGCCAGTGCAGTCCCGCTTAAGCAATTTTACTATAATTAAATTAATTGGAATGATATACTATTAATTATTAATCATTCAATGGTACTGGGCCAGGACAGGATCAACCAGAAGCTTGCTGGATGCATGATTCATTTGCAGTCTAGATGTGGGTGGTGAAAATCTCCTGCTGGAGCTGGAGCTGAAGCTGGGAGTGGCTGCTGCGTGAAGAGTGGACTGGAGTGCTTTCTGTCCCAAAGTAGGGATTATCACATCTATCACTGTGAAGAGTGATACATGCTTTCACGTTTGAATATCCAAAAGTCTTCAATAATACCTGAAAAAGTCATTAGATTTGCTGCAAGTTGCTTTTTAGAAACACACAAACAAGGAGACAAAAAAGTTGTTAGAGGGGTCTGAAAACTCTCTAACTATAGAGACAGTGTCTTTGGTTGACAACAGGGTCCACACGGTCCATGAAGTTATCTTACAATTTGTCACCTGGCATAAGAACCCATTCATTATTTGGAAAACCGTTAAGTTATGAAACTCAGTCAGACAACTTTTACACCAGACCCCAGTTAAAAACCAGAACACCCAGACCGCTCAACTCTGTATATCACATCAGCACCATCAAACAGCAGGTCTACTACCTCAATGTAGAAGTTTATAACAAAGATGGATGGATATATTTTCGTCCTTACTGCTGACCTGTCCAGGGCATACCACTGCCATTCACCTGAAGAGAGCCGATGTAGGCTACAGCAGACCCTCATGACCCTTTATAAGAGTTAGAGTATAAAAAAATGAATGAATAAATGCTCTAAAATGTGGTGGTGGTCCTTTCGGTGTTTGAGGAATTGGAAACCAATTTCAGTGTCATGGACCATGCTGCCAACTTGGACACTGTCGCTATATTTATTATTTATTTAATTGTGAATGAAACGGCACTCCATAATAAACTAGCTTGAACTTATTCTGCTTAGTAGCATTGGACTTCTTTTATTGACCTGAAATGAGCATAAATAAATTTAGTTGGTTTCACCATTTTGGTTAATACTCTTACTACCTTACTGTGGTTAAGTAGATTCTGAATATATTATGGCTAAAGTCCATGAGGGACATGCTGGAGGTGATACAGAAGCACAGTGGATTCCACACGTTCCCTTAACGACACTAAAAGTGGCTCCTGTGCAGGTAGGAGCCATGATGCGAAGCAGATAAACAGTGATTACACACACCATGATAAATGAAAGGGCAACTCGCCAATGTGAGTAGTTTTACTCATCATAGATCACAATTTGTAAGCACTGCTTGCTCAGGATGCCAGAGTGGAGTGGAAGCCAGCTCTTTTTTTTATTCAATCAATATGATTTTTATGCAGTTGAATACTACATTAAAAAGGTGGCTACAAGCAACCAATTTTTTAATGCATATAAGACATTTTAAATTGATCCTGATGATGGCATGTGTTATAGGAGTGAGAAAATGGAAATATTATGCACAGCTGTGAAAAATAAAGTAGACCCCTTTGAGATATTAGGTATACGTTTAGTGACATAACAGAGAAATCATTTAAACGTCTGCAGATCTAGCATTTTCTTAATTTTAAGAACAATGTGTCAGATATTAGAACATGCAATTACAGAAAGGCCAAATATGGATGGTTTATTTTTAAGACACAAAAAGAACATGGCATTATGGGTTGAATCTGGGTTTAATACACCTTTGCATATCGGCATCAACACCATAGGTCAACTGTCAAGCATGGTGGTGGAGGGGTGATGATTTGGGTGTGTTTCCCTGTCACAGTGTCTGAGCAACTATAATAGTCAACATACGAAGTGGCTCAGGACATTTAATCAAAGTTTTCCCAAGCAAAGAATAGATTATTCAAAATTCTGGCACAACATGTCAGTGTGTTTTTGATCCATTTCAAATGTTGACTACTGTAGTAATCAGTAAGTAGGTAATCCCTCTGTATACATAGTTTTCTGGAGATAAGGTGAGGTCATCTGTCTAGTTGCTAAAGTAGAATATGCATGAAATGCATGCATCATTGGTAATGCAGACTTTCCAATATTATTTATTCCTTGAAAAAAATTACTCTAAGACTAAAGGGTCAGGGAAGACTGGGACTCTAAGACTAAAGGCTCAGGGAAGACTGGGAAGACATCAGTAACATCAAATTTGGACATTATTCAAAAGGAAACACTGCAAAATATATTTGCTTGGGGAAAAATTCTCATTTAAAGAGGAGGACTGAACGTCATATCCATATTTGATTACTGCTTTTAAGCACCAGAAATAGAAAAAAAAAAGCTCAGGTAGACCATTTCTACTCAAGACCTGTGTATCAAGTCTTTACCTTGAGAGGCAGCTGGATTCTCACAAAATTCATGAGATCATGATGATGATTCATCCTGCTAGACAGCAAGCCATGTGTTTGTAGTCAAGGCACAGTTGTTTGAAACCACTTAACATGTTAAAGTTACAAACAGGTTTAAAGTGTGAAGATAGTTGGTAAACAAAGGCTCCGAAGGAAATTTACATAGATACTGATGTGGCAAAAGCTCTTTCAATGGTTGAGACATTAAAATTGACAAGAAAGAGTAAGAAACAGTGAAGGCTTTCCTAAGTTGAAAAAAAAGACTTTTTTTTTTAAGTGCTTTTTCCTGACTGGTCTGGGCAAGAGTTTAATTTCACCAACTGGCTCACTGTGCTGATCTGATTGTAACAGATGGTTCAACTAATCACCTGCCAATTATGTTTTAAAACACTCACCCCTTTCACAACTGCTTCTACAATGAATTTTTCAATCATTCTTAGTAACAAACCATCTGGAGCATCAGGTTAGCTGAATCCCTGAGCTTTTCACATTTGTCTTGTATTGAGAAGAAAACAAATCATTCAGAAGTGTTAATTTTTTTTCTATGGCAGTATGTTTGCTCAACACAAAGCAAGATCATTCAAAGCAAAGCTGGCTGATGTTATGAAAATACAGTTGATCATAATTAATTTGAAATTTACCTTTGAGAGAGCAGCGTTTCATTTTTCTATACATCTCTTTCACATTTTTTATCCTCCTGTGTCTCTTATTGATGTAAGACTCCTTCTGCTGTCTACTTCTTTCCTGTGTGTGTTTCTGTGCGAGTGAGAATGAGTGCAGTATAAGTTGGCTCACATTCAACTTCTGCAGTACAAAGCTACGGGTCTTTCCTTCACTCTTCACCTAATCGTTTCCTCCTCTTCAACAGCGTCATTCAAGCCATGGATGAGAGCTAAATATACATTTCCCATTTTGAGATTACTGTTGTTCCAGATTCCTTGTGGGAGTGGGTGAACAGATTCCAGACTGTCTGCTCTCCCCTCTCCCACTGCCTGCCTGGAAGGTCTTGTCCAGTGTTGGGTAAATAAAACCCAATTTGAACATTTTTGGTCATTTTCAGCTAGAAACCTACAAATCCTAACAGCTGACTTACTTTTTATTGTTCTAGAATCGTGTATGTTAATTGAATTTACCATGGAAAGAATACAGTAACTGAATTGGTAAATTTTTCTCACGAAATAATGTATTTTTATGTACCTGCATGCATGTTTTTGTTAATTCATATGTTCATTTGTGTTATTGCGACTTCAATGAGAAAATTACATCGGTCCAAAAAAAAAAAAAGGAAAAAAATTTTAAAAATTGAAATACAGGATGGTGTTAGCTTCACAATCTTCAAGACGCAGCCAAGGTAAAATATTTTAAAATCTACCAAGAGAGGACTTAAAATCTCAGTGACTTTAATCTCTGCTTGCTCCATAATCATTTCACAATTAAAATCACAGAACACGAAATCATTGTGTTTAAAACAATCCATGTTTGTGGCCTACGAATGTAAAGCCATGCATTTTCAACTTCATATTTCTTTTTCTTGAACCAGAAGTATTTGGAAAAAAAAAGAAGATAAGTAATCAGCTAACTAACTTTTATTTCCCCTTGTATGGGCAGAAGAAAATAGAGAGAGAAAATAACAAGAGATGCTGTATATATAACCAGTCTTCATTTGACTTAATTTCATAGTTAAGTTAATCTCTTGCGGGTAACCCCATATTTAATTGGTACTCACTTTTTTATTGATTAATTGTTGGTCCTAGCTATTATGGCCATTCATGTGTCTGGAGTCTATGGAATTCTCCTCTTGGCTTTACTTATCAGACCTGGTGGTTACGTCCAGTTTTTAAACAGTCCATAGTCAAGCCATAGTCCACTTATAACAAGCTATGATAAACACTTCTAACAATTGTTTTTCCCTTTTGTTAAAATATGCTCACTAAATATTTATACCTTGTTTGTTTATAGAACCTTAATCCCTGCTCACCTCATAAATGTTCAAAGATGTTCAAAGAAGCTGATACAGATATTTTGTTATTCATTCAATATATTCGTCTTATTTGTCATCCTATTTATAATCTCTCTGTGTGTGTGCTGTATGTGTATCTGCACACAGACACACACACACGCATACACAGACACATACACCCACAGACACACACACACACACACATATATATATATATATATGTATATATATATATATATATATATCGCAGAATACTTTTATTATCATGAAGAAATTGTTTGTTACAATTGCTCCATATCAGACACAGTAAGTACTAGAAGAAAAAAAAGCACACACGTTAAAATTAAAACAATTTAAAGAAAATAAATTTAAAGAAAATAAAATAGCACAAAGCCATTGTATAAAACAAGAACAACAATGATAAAATGTACAAGTGTACATTAAACATTATCAGTATGATAATTAGTAAGTGACTACGGATACATCTGCAGCTGGGAGTTGTAAAGTCTGATGGCAACAGGCAGGAATGATTTCCTGTGTCGTTCAGTGGTGTATCTCAGTGGAATCAGTCTCTCATTGAACGAGCTCCTGTAGCTGACCAGCATGTCATGGAGTGGATGGAGTTTGTTGTCCAGCATTGACCTTAATTTGGACAACATTCTCCTCTCAGAGACCACCTTCAGAGAGTCTAACTCCACCCCCACAACGTCACTGGCCTTGCGGAT
>JAOWBL010000008.1:14440196-14455196 GCA_028564865.1 Zenarchopterus dispar
TGTTTATTGTCCAGTCCAATTTATTGTCAATGTGGACTCCCAGGTATTTGTAGTCCTTGACCACCTCCACATTGACCTTTTGGATGGAAAGAAGGGTCATTGGTGTCTTAGACATCCTAAAGTCCACAGTCAGTTCTTTAGTCTAAGTCACATTAAGCTGCAGATGGTTCTGCATGCAGCACGTGACGAAGGAGTCCACCACAGCTCAGTACTCCGTCTCATCACTGCCTCTAATGCATCCAACTACTGCAGAGTCACCAGAAAACTTCTGAAGATGGCAGGTCTCTTTGTGGTAACTGAAATCAGTGGTGTGAAGGGGGAGAGGACAGTCCCTTGTGGCGCCCCGGTGTTGCAGACTAACTTGTCCGACACACAGTGCTGCAGACGCACATACTGTGGTCTTCCAGTAAGATAATCCACAATCCAGGACAAGAGTGGGGCATCGACCTGCATAGCTGTTAGAGTACCTAGAGTGCCAATACATACATACATACATACATACATATATATATATATATATATATATATATATATATATATATGCAGATATACATACAGTACATACATCATACATGCTCCTTGGTCACAGCGTGTTGGTTTTATGTTCAGGTTTTAAAGCTGACAATAGATGGACTTACCCTCTGGGTCTGATAAATAAGGCCAAGGAGAATGTGTCTGAAACCTACATTCTACATTTCTAATGAGAAAAGTAAGGCAAAAGTAAAGGAAGTCAGATTGCACAGGTCTTTACAAAATGACCCAGAGGATTTATGGTCTAAATTGCTAGTCTTGAGTCTCTTCAATACAATATGATGTTAATTTAGCAAATTATTGTCCCATTTAGAGATAGATAATTGTGGTTACTTTGTTACAGTATGGCTGTGCATTAAAAGAATGTTTTCAGTGAGTTTTGCAAAATTTCTAATCACAGTGACTTTATGTATCTGCAGTCTACAGCTTTTGGTTTAGATTCAGACCTTCAACATTAGTACGTAAAAGTGTCAAGATTAGGATTTTGATTTTCTTTTTTTGTACTTTAGCTGACAACTATTCCTCATTTTTTCTAGTCTTTGCTAAGCAAAGCTAACTTCCTATCAGCTGTAGCTTAATATTTGCTGTATAGCCCTAAGACTGGTATTATTCTACATGAAGTAAATCCATCAGGATATGACTGAAAATGCAATTCATTTGAAACATAAACAAAATTAACAAAACCACTTTTGAGGAAGGGTATAAAAAACTGCTAAACTCTGTCTTCATTTAATCTATTAAATCTTAAAATAAATACATTTTCACGAGTCAAGCATTCTGAGTAATAGGAACTTCTGAAATTATTCAGCCACTTTACATCAGTGCTACATAAATACCTTATGCGTATCATTTTAGTGAGAAGGTAAGAGCATCATCAACTTTGACTGGAAGGCAGTGTTGACAGCTTTGAGATTCCACTTGCAATTACCACTCTTTTTTCCATGCACCTTAAAAAAACCCCCTCAGCAATAAAGAAAGTGTTGAGGAGGGGATGATCAGAGAAAAATCTCCCACCACTTCAGCAGAGTTTCCTTTGCTTGGTCATAAATGAAAGCTTTCCTTTCAGAAAATGAGAGTCTGTGAGCCATTTTCAAAGTCACTAACAAACCTTTGAAGGTAATGAGCCAAATTGTGTCCTTATGGGATCAACACCTTAAATTGAAGTTTATCAAAATGGCACTATCTAAAGTCAAATTGTTTGCTTGAGTAGCTATAAAATTTCAAAAAAGCCGCGAGGGAATTTGATAAGGCACATTCTCTTTGTGACAATCTGAAGTTTTTTAACTTTGTGTTCAGCTGACATTTCAGTAAAATGATAACCCAAGAACAAACACAGATTTCAGTTACAGTTTTTCAGTACTTTATCTTTTTGCTTCAGGGATTCTTTGTTTGTATCTGACAGCTACAGTATCATTAGTTGTATTATTTTAATAACTGTCAGATTGGGGGAGTGGAGGAGCAGGGGGTTAGGGGAATGCTGCATGAAAGTCTTTTTTTGTACTCTGTGAAGATTTTCAAAAATAATAAACAAGAGAGAAGCCATTAGATAGACATTATTTGCCATGGAAATTAATCAGGCTTTGTTTATCGAAAGATCATCTTAATGTTGCATTTTCTTTGAAATAATGAACTGCGCTAAGATGAAAACAAGTTAATTTCTTATTACATTCCTCATTTTTGCATTGCCCTATTACCCTTGAGTATAAGGAAGTGTTTGTGTTTCTTGAAAACAACAAAACTGATTTCATTATCTTCAATTATTTGGAGTTATGTTTTTGTTCTTGCTTTCTATTCTCGTGGAATAGCGTAAGGGTGTCAGTTAAGGGCAATTTGACTGCGGTGTCACTTTTGCACTGCTGCTCTGTTTGGATGCCAACAGCCATACAGTTCAGCTGTAAATCCTGTAGGTTATTTCACTATTCGAACACAGAGTCTTTGTAAACTCTTCTAATTCTGAATTTTGACTCAGTAAATTCTACAGTCATGTTCAAATGTTTAATCAACTGATCAATCACCTAATCAAGCAATGAATCAAGCAAACAACCTCGGCCATGTCCTAAAACGATGTAACTTAAACCTAAGAAGAAGAACACAAAATTACAGTATGTAATTGTCAACACTATGATTTTTTTAAATTTATTATTTATCTAAAACAGTAAGCCAAAAAGAAGAACCAGAAGAAACAAGGACAGCCTTACTTCTTCCATGGGAAATGAGAGGGGAAAGAGCAAGGTGATGCTATTGAAATGCATCAGCAGGTCTGCAGACCTCTAAAAAAGCAGAAGTTTTGTCAGTTTGCTGGTCTGCAGCATTACTTTAATGTTAAAGCAATGCCAAGGTGGGAGGATATGAGCAATGATGTTAGAGAAGCAACTCTTGTTGCCCATTCTAGGGAGGTTTCCAACCCTATTTCCAAGCAATTTGCATGCCGTCAACATACAACTAAAGAGAGAGAAAAGAAACACTAGTGCTAAATGCTTCCATTCATCCCTGCTTATCAATTAGCAAATCTACAAGAGAATGGCTTCATTGTGCCCTAATGTAAAACCTCACAAGTAAAAGGAGGTATACTTCCTTCTTCATGTGACCATATCTGTGACAGGATCTAATGTCTTAGTAAGAACCTTGCGGTTTAATAGAGAAGCCATTAACCTGTCACCATCCCTTCCTTTTCTTTAAATTGGCCTTACAATGTATTCTAAAGAAGTTCAAAATTATGGAAACATTCCTCTTTAACATGATGCCAACAGGCTACATAAGTTTTAAGTTTTCGATTTCAAACTAAATCAATAATATGGATTGTTTGGAGCTTTTTTTCTTAGTTTTGCCAGAATATGTTCATGAATCATGTAATGTAGTGTTACCAGACAGCTATGCATGGTTGATTAAATGGACAATGAACAAGTAAAACTGCGGTTAACTACCATAATTCCACATCAGCAGACTTGTTTCATATTCCAACTTGTTTCTATTCCCAGTGCACGCTGCCATGATGATGCTGAATCCGTTTTGCTCACTGCTCCCTTCAGAGATACAAAAAGCTTCAGAAAACTGGTTTTGCATATGCAGTGATACTCCCCATGACCCGCTAAGAAGCTGATGGTCATTAAATGATTCTTTAGCCTTTCTTTCTGCAAAAGAGAGGGAAAAGGCAAAAATTATAACGTCAAGGCGAAATTATAATTCTCTTTTCCATGTTATCATCATCCTTTGACAAAGAGATTCAGCAACTGCTTCTCAATGCAAGTTGCTGTCCATGGGAGCATTCTTTATTATGGACTGTAGCAAAATAACAGCATCTGCTCTATAATAATCTGTTACTTACTTTGACTTTACATAGACATCATATGGCTATTTCTAACTATTTTTGTTGAAGATGGGGAAGCTCATTATGAACTTTATGCCCATCATACCTCCAATCAGTTTGTAATTACAATATAATAATCATCCATCTGTAGGATAAGGGGGTACTCCTGTTTCCAGGCTATTATTGGAACAAAGAGCTTCAAACCAAGTTATGATAAACTAACTTATGTTTTCAACAATGCCATACCAATGTCAATTGTATCAAACAATACTAAATGTACACAATGTTGAAAATACCTTTTTTGTAAAATTTGAATTAGCATGAGTATAGATTTCAGTGCTGTAATTTCTAAATGAAAAGAGATTAGAGTTTTGTTAAAACTTTACTTTCCCCAACTGTTGAACCCCTGTGATATGACAGACAAGAGAAATTGCTGTTGACCAATCTACCAAAATGTAACAATGTTCCTTCATACAACACAGCTTGGCATAACTGCTAAAATTGCATGTGTAAGAACAGTCAGTCCATTCACCTTTCATTAACCTTTTTTCTGTGTTTTATGACAGTAGCTTGTGGCCGGCAGACTTTTCATAAAAACACTGAAATGACATCTCAGCAGCATAAGGTGTTCTGGTTAAATGAAGGCTGACCGTTCACTTTCAGTTACTGTGTCGTCAGAAAGATTTTTTTTAACTTTTTTTTTTTTTTGTGCATTTGGTTTCCAGCATTCTTTGTCGCTGCAGTGTCACCTGGTTGTTGAGGGGAGAAGGGGGGCTGCTGATATAAATAGCTCCAGTTTCTGTGCCTGTGCGTATTGTTAGTCAGTGTTGCTGTCAGAGCCTGTTTATGCCATAAACAGCCTCCTCCTAAGGTCTGCGGTCCTCATACTGTCACATGTGATTGTCCGTCTACTGCTCGATGGGCCATTCTGCCGACGTGCCGCAAAGGAAGGGAGGAGTTGTGTGGCCCCAGAAGCACCAGCAGGAACTGTCAACTAGGCCTTACCTTGGGCTTAGCGAACAGGGGAAGGTAAAGATTGATAGATGACACGAACAGAATGTTGTACTTGAGAGGGGGGTTGCTGACAGAATATGCTTTGGATTGGAGAGGTCCTCAGAGGGTTAGCTTGACTTCAACCACACATGACTAACTGCCCTGAAGGCAGGTAGAGAAAAGGCCTTGTCATAATCTATTACTGCATCTCAGCTCTCGAGGCAACATCACAACTACATGGCAAAGCATCTGAGTCTCCTGTTGGGGGCTGAGGAGAGAGGCTGAAGTATTTGTGTTAGCTGAGCTAAAATATGCATTGTACATCTTGTTAAACCTCATGCAAGACACTTTCCTGCATCCCCTGAGAAATGTGTGTGGCTTTGCTCTTTCTGAGACATGCCTATTGTGAAAATCAATGTGGAGTAAACCTGCAACTGCTTGGAATGAGAGGTGTCACATTATCGCTGTGAACCACTCAATAACCCTATGGCAAGCAGTGCTAATAGCTGGTAAGACAAGGAAAAGAAATAAATAATATTTAGTAAGTAAGTTAGCAAAACTTTTTGTCATGAACATCTTAAATAGGAAATCTTGATGGAGATGAGATATCATGCTTCATTCTATTCCTGATGCAACTCTGTGAGTTACAGCACCACACAACTCCACTGACAGCAGTTAAACATTCATGTTGCTGCAAGGTGCATGTGTAATCCTTGTTCAGTGACAGCATTAGCCACATGTTAATCTTTCCTCTAAGAATGAGGAAGGAAGCTTGAGCTTATATTTTTTCTAATCTCCCTCTTTGACTGCTGTTTATATCTTATTACAAGCAGTTCATTTTACCTATGTGGTGGGCGAGAATTTTTAAACTTTTATTGACATATGGTGAATCAGTATGAAAAAGCTTACATTTACAAACACACACAGGCAAACTTGTGGTAGAGTCTATAGTGCACAGCTTGTCGTGATAAATGAAAATCCTTTTTAAAGTTACACATTAAAGTTCTTCAGACATGCACATATCCTTGCCTGTATATTTTATGATTGATACCATTCTTAAAGTCCATTAATTTCATATAAAAATAAATAAATTCATATTAGCTGTATGGTGGTGTGTGAACAATCTGCAGCTTTTACAGTCTGTCTCATAATTGCAGGCTTAAAGCCAATAAAATTGTGAACTTTAACAGCATCAGACACTACTAAGAGAGAATTTGCATGACTTAGGACTAGTGGGGAGACAAAGACCAATTGCGGTGTCAACTGAATCAGCTAAACATGAAAGGAGGCACTAAAATTGATGTTGGCAAGAAATGAAAATGTGACCAGCAGATCGATGTCCATAGAAGCTAAAGGTTAACACTAGATGACCAGCCCCCTGTCAATACAACTGGTTCATACATACTCTTACTTAAGTTTGTTTCTCTTCTTATAAATACAGCTGCATAACAATGTTCCTGATACAGCTATCTGGTTGGAGGAACTAACGTTGTTCTGTGCCAATACTAAGAACTGCAGAAAGCTGCAGCAGCAGATTATGTGCTTATGTAAATAGGTGCTATCTGTTGCTTCCTATTGCTTGAGGTTATAATGGTAAAATGCTTGTCATTTTTTACCCCCCAATATTCACCACTATTAGTGATAGTAGTATTAGTAGCAGTAGTCTGTAAGTCTTCCCATCCTCAGATCCTTGGAATGCACCAAAGGCCTAGAAATGTTGTCAATGGGCAAAACCCCACTGGCTTTTGCCATTGTTGCTAGGCATACCATTCTCCAAACTCCTACACCAAAGTTTTACTAACATGTGACAAAGATGACAGCATGCTGAAACTACTTTACACCAACATTCCCCATTCAAACAATGTCCCTATAATGTCCCTATCTAGGATTCAGACCACTTGTGTATCTTGCTTTTCCCAGTAACAGGTGTAATACTCAAGACCAGTACAAAACAAATAATCAGGATGGCCAATTGGGCTGAAGACATCACTTGAGTAATTAGGGATCCAACCACTGCATCTACTTGGGGATCCAAGCCCTGACAGAATACAAGACCACTCCACAGGCAAAAGCAATGACAGACATCACCAGAATCCGAACAATGCACTTATGTTCAACTTCATGTTTTCTGTCTGGCACCAGATGACATGAGGAACATGCAATCCAAACAACATTACCACTTGCTAGCTTCAAGAAAGATCACAACCATATCAGAGCCAAGAATTCACCACTGACATTTCCTAGTGGCTTCAGCTGAGTAGCATAGACTCCCATGCTAATGAAGTTATTCATGCTGGAAATAGCTTTATTGTGAACAAGCTGCAGTACAAAACAAACAAACAAACAACAACAACAACAAAAACCAGGAATGACATGGAAGGCCAAGGAATAATGACATAATGACATAGATACAATATATGCCTCTTTCTAGTGAAAGTTGGGCCTTGTAGAACCAGAAATAACACCTGAGTTTAAGAAAGTCTTAGTTTAAGGCATTAGTATTGCCTATGCACAACAATTGCCTTCAGAAAGCTTATGAAAAGAAAACAAAATTAATTAAATAAATTTAAAGTCCTTGGAAAAATTTGATTTGGTCAAAATCACTTCATGTAATCCTAATGTGGTTTCACCTTGAGCCTCAATTGCTAAAAAGACACATTTTATAGAACTGATTAGGTATTGTGGAAAACTCAGACAAATTTGAAAGGTTTTTTTTTTTTTTGAGTGTTTAAAGGGATAAGCGTTTCTGTGATCATCATTATTACTCCCTCTTATTTTTCTTCATCCAGATGGGTGCATTTCAGTGATTTGTGGAGTGGTCATTCAAGTGTCACTTCATGAATAGCAGGCTGATCAAGCAAAGGCTGTTGTCATAGCAACTGCCAAGGGAACACAGGTAAGGGCACAGATGATTGCCTGAACTGAAGAGTGCTTGATGAGAGGAAGGGGCCACTATACAATCATGGCTTAGTGAGTCAGGTCCCAAGTGACAAAAGAATGGGGGTCAAAGATGGGGGAGAAAAAAAAAATATAATAAAAATGTGATGTCAATGCAGCAATTCCCAAAACTCTGGTGACTGGTCTTATTAACTGAATAATCTGTCTATTTTCATACTTTTGGTTTTTGCTGAAATCCTGCACAAGTATCACACTGAGAAAATAGTATGCAGGTCTTTGGTGGAGGATCATTAACTTGCCTTCTTGTTACATCTGTTGAAAACAAAAATACAAAATAAAGCTGGAAAATTGGGTCTCTCTTTTGGTTCATGATTCGAACCCTTCTGATACAGATTTGTGCAGTATTATTTTTTCCATTCTTGACATTACCCTTGTACAAGGTGTTCTTAGAGGCTTTTTGTGAATTATGAGGATGCTGCCGCATGTAAGATTATGGCTCTAATAGACCTCTACAGATGCCCTATTATTGATTCTCACAGAGAGGGAATAGTCAGTTTAATGTACCAAACCACTGGAGCACAACTGACATCATCCAGCCATGGCTCCCTCTCTCAACACAGCTCACAAAGATAAATCTTCTTCTAAACAAAGCAGCTTATTTTTGAGTCTTATCCCTGGGTAATGAAGCAATTGTAGATAATAAAAATGTCTTTCATTCGATTTTTGCAGAGTGTATATAAAAAGATGGTACGAATGAGAGATGACATCTGCGAGTGTGTTTGTGCCAAAATGCCATGGCTTGGAACTTTTATCTTTTTATGTGCTGGCCCTGCGTGAAGTCTTGTGGCCATGCTGTGGTGTCAGGTGTAGTCTGGAGGAGAACTGTAAAATAGCCACTCAAAGTCAAAATCAGCCTTCTGAGAAAGAGAAGATAGGTAAAATAAAGAGACCAAGACAGCTGTGTTTGTCACCAGAGGACTGAAAGATTTAGAGCCTCCTTAAAGACTGGCTTCACACACTTTACAGGTGACATACTTTTTTTTTTCAGAATTGACAAAATATCCTGATCTCTTAATGAAATGGCTGTGCTAAACTTTAGTGAAAAGAAATGAGTGGCAAAGCAACTCATTTTTCCACCCAATTAAAAAAAAAAAAATCAGTGGAGGTTTCCACATTAGCACTGGATTTTTAAACATTTTAGGTTAGTATCATAGACTGAATAATTACTGAACAAACTTTCTGTGGTGTCACCCAGGTTTTCTGAAGAACAGTTGTGTGCATTGCCATGTTGCAAGAGGGTGGAACCAACCAGCCCTGGAGGCCAGCTGGACCATGGCCATTTTAAGTCAATCAAAGTTAGTCATGGGTAATTACCATTAACTGTGCTAATATAAATCAAAAGTTAATACCCCTAATATACACAAATTGCTTTATATGGCACAAAATTTCACCCCCTTACAGTTGTCATAGATGTAAAGTCTGTCTATGGAGTCTAAAATTGTTGCAGTCCCTTATGGTCAGCTGATGAATTGCAACTTTTCTTTGTTTCACTTTGGCTCCACTCCAGAGGTCTGACTGTTGATGTTTGGCTAGTATAAGCTATGTATGTAAATATGAATACTCCATCCATTAAAATATTGATTTGCAGTGTATACTGTGTTTTAATATATGTGTTAATATATTTGTTGCTTTGCCCTGTGCCCATCTATGACTACTAACCAAGTGAAGCAGATAATCTAATTTCAGTTCCTCATCTTTACAGCTCTATTAAATAATTTGCAATGCTGTCGTGCAATTAGTACTTGCATTAAATTACAGATCTCACATTGGAAATAGCCCAGTCTTCCATTCACATGTAAACAAACTGTGTTGACGAAGTATATTAAAATCCACTCAATAAGTTAAAGGTCTGGTAATATTAACATGACACTTCATTTTAAAAAAGAAGAAGTGCCCAGCAAGAGCACTAAACAGTAAATATACACATGCAGAAGTGGTCATGCATATTCACGTCGCACAACCACAGCATTCATTATTAATCCAGCAAGAATATTCTGTGCACTTGCACACAAAATTACATCCAGACATGTGGAGTTGTTTATAGTGACTAAAAGCCTAAGTTTGTTTTTATTAGGATAAATGATACGATCTCAAAACAGTAAAGTCTCAGTTTCTTTGAAACAGTGATACTGCTTTTAAAAATTAGGTGACACCCCCTATTACTGTGAAAGTGACTGGACTGTTTGAACAAGTATTTTTTCAGCCTTATCCCTATTTTGTCATATTTAAATACAGATGCAGAGGGCATGAACACTCCTCTTTTTGCATCTGTTGACAGCAGTTTGTGTGACAGTTGATAGTCAACTTTGATTGATTTTATAAGCAAGCTGGTGGAGACTGCGAGGAAATTTGCCTTAATTGTCCTTTTGAATACACTCACTTAAAAATTACTTGGATTTATCTTTATTATAAATAAGGACTGATGGGAGGACCCTAGTACAGAGACACCTGAGCAGAAGTGGATATGAAAAAAAAAGGTTAATTTACAAAAGTGGGTGCTGTCTCCATAAAACGACTCATCAGCAGGTGACTGGTACCAGGGGTGTTGTAGAGGTGCAAGGGTGAGAACTGTGTACTCAGATTCAGTTATCTGTCCAAAACAGACGCAAAAGGCAAGCCCACTGACCAGGTGGGCTCTTTCCTGTTGAGCCTTTGTGAGCAATCTTCTGGAACGTGTTGGCAGTACAGAGTGACATACTCGCAGTTGAGAACTGAAAACTAGACAAACTTTTCATACAAAACACAAGCAGATCAGTTCCTGAGTAAAAGGGCCCATAATCCAAAAATCAAGCCTGCACCATTCACAACAACATGTAAGCAGACAAATACACCCAGCTGGCACTGGGTGGAGAAGAAAATCAGGCTTAAAGCAGGAGCTCATCAGTGCTGCCACAGGTGAGCTCGATGATCAACAGGCTACACCCATGAAAGGTAGGAGCGGCAGAGGTAAGAAAAAAAAACATGAAAACTCACAGATCCCAACAGTCTCAGGGACCCTATCCACACTATCATTTAAGCAGAATACCTTTTTAAGTCTTTTGGTCACTGAAAAGCCTTTTAAACTCCTTGCCATCTAATAATAAATCTAAAGTTATTTTAACTCTAGAATGTTCTTGGTTTTAAACCATGAGTGCATATTAGATTAATGTGATTTAAAACACAACAAAAGGCTTTTGTTCACATTAAAATACTGGTGGGTATTTTATTTCTTTTCTTTAAAAAAAAACATTTTACGCCGTAGTCTGCGTCACTTGTGGTCTTAAGTCAACCATCCACAATGATGGAACTAACTCATAAGTTTCAGTGGACATTGTGGCAGAGACGATGAGTAAAATAATAATAAAAAAATGAGAGTGACAGAGGAAGAGAGTAAACAAATCTTAGGTAGCAACGTCTACAGCCTATGAGAGCCCCAAAGTGCTTTAAGTTGTAAAAGTTTTCATTTAAAAAAAAATGGCACTTTAAAATTCTTCAAAAGACAATTGTGGCCAAACTTTCCTTTCACCTTTCCTTTTATTTTTGCAAAAGGTAGAAATCTCAGCAAATGAAGTTGCACCTCTCATTTACTGTTGAAATGACTCACAAATGTCCACCCTTAAGGACAGACTCCAACAAATGCAAATAAAGCAAAGGCAGATACCATAATAACTTTGATGCAGTGTAAAAGTTTCTGGCTCAACTTCCTCTCCTTACAAGGTGCATGAAGGAGAAAAGTCAAGGCCACCAACAATAACTGACAAGTGTGTTTCCGCTGGTGGCCTTCATCATGGCCATAATAAAATATTCACAACAGAATATAAATAAGAACAAGTATGAAACAAAATTTATTATGCTTCCACATAATAAATTTTAACCAGTGTGTATTAAGACGCACCCATGTGACCCGTCACAGATCAACATCTCAAGTGCTTCAAATGACTTTAATTGTGTCCAAATAACTGTATTCACACCTTTCAGTCACTAATGTTTCACTGTGGCTCGATTAAATCGTCACAGTAGCTCTTTTTAAATGCCAAAACAAGGTTTATAATGGACCTTGAGAACAGATAATGAACCTATGTCCAAAATTTATAGACAGACAATAAAGAAGATAAATCTCCCTCGTGCTGTTGTGCGTGTGTGGCTACATGCCACTCCTTTGCTCTCCGACAAGCTTCCTTAGACACTGGCCCCCTTTCCTCTGTCATAATTATTCAACAGTGTACATTGAATCTACCATTGGACATAAAGTCTTTGTCCTAACCTGAAGTAAGTTTCTCTCCTGTTTGCTACCTCCTACTGACTGCTTCAATGTTCTTCGTTTGCCATCCCGTCATCCTTCGTTAGGTAACCTAATTCTACTCCAAGAATATGTTGAAGATTGCTTGCCTTATTTCGACCATCACATCATGTAACATGTGAGCAACACTCCTGATCATTTTTGGCAGCATCAAAACACATGTTTCAGCAGGCATCCTAGATGCTGATGTCAGCAGAGAGGTCTAACTGGGTATTTGCAGCATGGCCAGCTCAGTCACCCCTGATAGGCTGGCTTTCGTTGACACTTGTCTATTCAGATAGTGTCAGTAGCTGAAACTTTATTTTACCCTGGATGCCTTGCTTTCATTCACAACTACAGATGCTGGACTGTTTGTTCCCTACTGTGCGATTCATTCTGGCAAGGCAATTTCTTCCAATTTTGTTCCTTTGGTGCAGATTTATAGGAAATAATGCCTGGTGTTGTGATGTGTTGTCCCCCTGAGCTAAAATAAGCAATGTGATGTCAGTCTGTCCACCTTTTGAACAGCATCAGAATTCATATTGTGACATGAGCTCATCCAAACACCTACTTCTTCAGTGCACGTGGAAAATATCAGGAGTACAGTGTGATACTTGAGTGTACTGTTGTAACACAGACAATTCTGGTCAGAGATCAAAATCTATGCTCATACTGATTACAGTTTACAATATTTTCTCTTTGGCTTTTTAATTCACACTGTCTCACTCCACATATCCACTTTCTGTTGTTCTTGCACAGCATAGGTTATGTGAATGGGGTAGATTATCTGACTGATTAAAATAATGTTATTCCATGTTTCTGTTTAAAAAAAGAAGTAATTTGATTTATTACATTCAAATTTCTATGTTATATTTTGTATTTGCAAAATTGTAGGGTATGGATGTCAAGTAAAACACATTTGGTATCTAAATCCTGTTTGTTCATGAAAAAAGGAGACAATTTATGTTTAAGAAGAAAATGGAAGCAAATCTTTTTTCTTGCATAAGTGAGTAGGCAGTCAAGCTCAAACTACCTGAGTGTTTCATTTGTTATCACCTGTAAGTCCAGTTTAATGAAAGTGGTAGTAATCCTGTTGTTTTGCAAGGTACTAATCCATCCCAATTCTCCCCTGGCAGACCCAGAGGTGTCAGACTTCATCCACTCCAATGCTGCTGGAGGGGATCGCACCCGGTTTGATAAATGGTGAAATCCTGATGGATCGCCCCCAGTCAGTCAGCAGACAGAAAATAGCTTACAGCTGGAATGACGAATGTTACCCTACCCACACACTCCATTTGACCCTAAGAAAGATGGACAGCTTGCTTTGTTGTTATTTTTCTTCTATCTATTTTAAATAACACGCTCAACTGTCAGGAATGCTAACAATTATCACGTCCACCCACGAAATAAGTACATTTTTTAAAAGACAGACTTAATTCCTTTAACATACGCCTGGATTGATTTTAAACTTCACAATCATTAATTAAAGCACAGGACATTTCCTGGCAAGCTCTACACTGATGGAGAGCATATCATTAGTGGTCCTTTGAGTCCTTGTAAAATAGTCTTCCAATGGTAGGGAATTCAGTAGCAACTTGAGGAGGAGGACCCATATCACAAATCAACTTTGCTGACCTGTGATTAGTTGTGGCATGGGTTTCCACTGCAGTTAGAATAAGAAGCTGCTCTCTGTTTATCAATAATTGGTTTGACATTATTTTATTTTATTTTATTTTTTTTATTTTTTTTGGAATTGTTTGAAGAGAAGCAAGGTTTGGATGTCCAGTAGTATCAAAATGCACATATAAAATGATTTATATTTAGCAACAATTTTTTTTTCATATATTTTTGTGTTTTCAATATCAGTGCAAATTATGGTACAGAGAATCCCTCATGTAGACGATTTACATCTCTCTGTGTATCTCATTATCTGTTTGCATTTTTTCAATACTGCAGTACAGTAAGTTGTGTTGATCTATGAAGGCCGAGGAGTCTCACTGAGGGCCATGGTTCAATAGCAATGATAACCAGTTCTAAAATCAATTATGTCCTTATTTCCACACTTGTAAGTATTGGCAATTCTATAGATCTCATAACTTCACGGTAGTGCATGTAATTAAAAGGCACAACAAGGACCCTTATGCTTGAGAGATTTTGCATTTCAGATTACCTCAATGTTAGAAATCATACCCAGTGGCAAAAAGAGAAAGACAGATGTACACATCAACACTATCTTCAGCACAAAAGCTGTGATATGTCTGAATGTTGACACACTCTTTAAAAGCTGATGACCATTATGGGAGGGAAATGCTTGCATTTGAGTGACAATAAACTCAGACTGATGGACAAAAATGACAAGCTTTCTGAGAGCTCTATTTTCAAGAAAATATTTTTTAAAAAAGGATAGGTGATAAAATAGATAAATCAATGGGTTACCTATTCTTGAAGTAATCTATATATGGGACCAAACATTTGGTGGTGGCAGGTCCCTTGTGCACCGCAAATTCAAAAAACAGGGAGACTTCAGGTCACAAATCAGATGAAGCTCTCAATTGCATCTTCAACCAACATTGATTTCCTGGGTCTGCGGATGACCACAATTCAATGTCTGCCTCCTGATTAAACACCACCAGCATTTGAAAAAGTACCAGAGGTTATCTCTTGGCAGCCATCTGGGAATCCAGTGCTGATATTTAAGTGGTTAGCTCACAGAGCAGCTTCTTATTGACCAAGCACCCAGTGACATATGGGGGGCTTCCACTCATCTTGATACAATTACAATCTGGAGAGAGGAGGTATTTAGGATATTCAGAATGTTAATACACATAGAGGAAAGTAAAGATCATACTAATGCAGTAGATTAAAGGTGGAGCCACTTTCTCACATCCATTAATTCTGTCTCACTTCAGAATATGTAAAAAGCCCATAAGTTCAGAGAAAAATAATGCATTTT
>JAOWBL010000008.1:14459073-14469228 GCA_028564865.1 Zenarchopterus dispar
GTGTGTGTGTGTGTGTGTATATATATATATATATATATATATATATATATATATATATATGTGTGTGTGTGTGTGTAAATATGTACATACACACTGTAACGCTTAAGCTCAGTTTTTAAATGTATGCTAAATGGTGTTAAAAAATGTGTGTAGCCTTAAAGGGATTTCAATGTACAACCAACCAAAAGCTGGGAACTGTACTATATTTCATGTTATTATTATTTTTTACTCCAACTTCATTTTTATATGAAACAAACAGTAGATTTCAAAAAGCCTCCTATCACTGTGTAATGTTCTCATTCCTCTCAATAACACTTAAACCATGGTAACATTGAGGATACTAAGCAATGACGTTCTTCCTTCCTAAAGCACATTTTTCAGCAAGAAACACTGAAGAGTTGTTGTATTAAAGGGCAATGAAAAAAACAACACATACCATCAAAGACCATGGCTCTGTGGAAGTTTTACAGATTGGAGTGTGGATGGTCTTTCTTAGTCTTTTGATCCAGAGCTAAAATTCCTTCTCATTGCCCATTTCTTCATTTGGACCACTGATTTGTCAGAGCACAACGCACATTTTTACTGTGTGATGGTGCACCCTAAATGCCTCAGAGCTCAGAGGCATCAACACTGCCTCAAGACAAAGTTAACATTAACAACACAGGCTTCTTTTTTTGCACTGTTAAATTCCAAGAGGCATTTGTGAATGTAACTCCGTATTGAGAAACCGGTAAGGTTTTCCACAGCCCCTGTTGTAAAGGAGGTGTCGGGAGGATCCAAATCTAAGAGACCCAGAGGCTGGAATAGTAAACAAAAAGTCTTTTAATTGAATTTTTTTTTAAAAATCAACAACTGTGCAACAAGCAGAGAATCCAGAAAACAAGAGTATAAAAAAACAGTACGAGTACAACAAATCACCAGAAGAACTTTGGGATCTGACTAGGAACAGAATACACTTGAAGGGAAGAAGGAACAGACAAAACAATAAACTGTCTACTGACAGGGGCTGAAGAGACATGGGTGCAAATGATCAGGGCAGATTAGGCCATTTGAACAAAACCAATCATGAACACAGTTTCAAAATAAAACAGGAAGTAAATCAAATAAGATCAAAAACAGGAAAACAACAAGAAAAGTAAAAAATAAATACTGAAAATAAACCTTAACAGTCTTTTGGCCATTTGGTTTTATCAACTATTGCATTCTTGTTCTTTGTACCAGACATCATCTGTCCCATCTTTCCATAGATTTTTATGAAATTCGGCTGGGTGATTTCAGCTTTTTACTTTTTCTGACAGACAGTGAGAAAGACCAATTACACTGAATGACATCCTGTGCCTGTGTGTTACTCCTGTGTTGCAGTAAGTAATATGTAATAAATGAGACTCCATATTTTAAATAACCTAATATGATGCAAACAGATGAAAACTTTCAACAGGCTCCACAAAGACTGAAGGAAACAGACACTGTTCTTCAGAGAAAAAAAAAATCAGGGCTCAAATAAAACTACTTCAGACACACAAGAGGCGAAAGAAGAACTGGAAGGAAGAAGCAGAAAGAAATGGAGTTCCTGGTGAGTTCTGAGACTGAGAATTTGTTCACGAGGAGACTGCACACATACCTGATACCTTTGTGTGTTACTAAATATAACTTATCATGTACACAGTAACAACACTGACTGTTTTGCAGATAAGGCAAAAAGAAAAAAAAAACATTTTGTGTGCTTTCAGAAAGAAACATGGGCATCCACATTAAAGCCACTGGCTTTTCCAACACAAAAACTTTTCAACATATAAACTGGGACACAAAGTAACAGACCCAACATTTCTATTTTTATTTTTAGCTGAAAAGTCAGGCTCTGCTTACATGAAGGTTAGAAGGGAAACAAGCTCACTCACGGTGAATCCTGAATAATACTTTGACTTTTCACAGAGACTCACAGAAGCATTTTTGCTTGACTTTCTTAATCATTCGCTGTACTTGAAGCCCACGATGCTGCTCAATATAAAACACAAGTTCTTGATAACTTCAGATTCCTGGCAAAAATTGTAATTTAGGAAAATATGCAGAAATTTTACCGTCAAGAAAGCCAACATTGGGAAATTATATAAAATAGATATGATTTTATAAAAAGAAAATGCATCCTAAGCAATAGTCTTCAATTATTTTTAACAAAAAGTAGCAGCCTCTTGAACTATTTTCATTGTTGATGCCAATACTAAAAATAAGCACTGGATGGATTCTGAACTACTTGAATCACATAATAATGAAATTAAAACCTTTTTTCCCTGGCAGATGAACATTTAGTTTCAGCTACAGATGGTTTTGCAGGACAAAGAAAAAAAAATGGGACAAATTCATGTATTATTGATAAAGCTCTTATTTCCACAATTTCTCATTTGATTATCTGCTTTCCAATAAGGCAGCACTCTTTTTGCCTTTATACATTAATAATTCAGAATTCATTCTGGTGTCCTGACGCAGATATTTTCACTTTTGTGGCATTGTGTAACAGTATTACAGTAAGTTTCCTCCTACTTTTTTAGGCAGTTTTTGAGAAGAAGGGAAGAATTAGATGAAAAAGAAGAAAAGGACATTGATTTTGCACATAAT
The DNA here is from genome assembly GCA_028564865.1 of Zenarchopterus dispar. Taxonomy (NCBI): domain Eukaryota; kingdom Metazoa; phylum Chordata; class Actinopteri; order Beloniformes; family Zenarchopteridae; genus Zenarchopterus; species Zenarchopterus dispar. Next base: position 14,461,687 of record JAOWBL010000008.1, read on the forward strand.
TTTACACTCTGCCTAAAAGTCAGAGTTAAGACTCCAGCTGTTCATGTTCTCTGGCTTCAGTGAACAGAAATTCTGTCAGAATCCTTCACTTAATCCTTAATATGGGTGCAATTTTATCAGGTTTATTTATTTATTTTCAGGATCAAGTAGAATTGTTCATGCCTTGCAAAGTTTCTAAAGCCACAATGCGAGTCGAGTCTTATCGGAGAAGACAGATGGGGTTGTTGATAGCTGACAGACGTGCTGATAAAGGTTTTTGGCTATATCTACAATCGCTTCATAGGATGGAAAGCCTGACAGCCTGCATTTTCAAAGCGACAAAAGGCCAGAAACACACCATGCTCTGACAGATGGGGAGACTGTGTTTTTAATAACCTCGGTGCCTCAGCGGCCCAGCAATGATGCCTGACACAGGGGTGTCAGTGAGGGACATCACGCTGTTGTGCCTTCTTGGCTGTCACATCTGTAACATGGCCAAGGTGATATCATCTTTTCTAGACTTACAAAAGTGGCAATATGGTAGCAGGAACACTTGTCATAAGGAATTTGCTCTCCTTCTGTGCACTTTGAAATGTTAATATCTCCTTTACATGTGGTCAGCTTTAGCACTAACTGCCAGATGTCCAGTTGCAAGTTTGCATTTCTTTGAGGTTTCTTCATTTGAACACACTAAATGTAGATTCTCTGAAGAGCATGCAACAGAGCTCATATAGTATGCCAGACTTCTCGCTTCATCTTTCTTTCTTTTTTTAATATTAGCACTCATGCTGCAGCCTTTAAATAAACACGGTCAATGTCAAGTGAAAGACATTTCTCTTCAGAGGCAAAGCTCAATCTGTCTCACAAGCTTCAGCAAAGCTGCTTTAACTGTCTAAGTGACAGATACAGTAAGAGCCTCCACTGACCACAGAGCGTTAACGTGAACTGATCTCGTCTTTGAAAGGTGCACTGAATTCTAATGTCAACAGTCATGCTCATTTTTCATTAGCATTATGAATCACTGCCTCCAGTCATCATACTGTTGCTCTGATGATGACTCATTGCTGGGTAGGTTTGATGTAACATAACCAATCATTCCATCAACAACTCCTGGAGGCTTCGGCTGTTGTGATTTTCTTTTATTTTCTTGGATTGCACTGATCTGAAATACTCACAGATAATGTCTAAAAGAATAACTCTCACACTAAGAGTGATTTCCTCTATTGGACACCATTATTATGGTCAAGAAGTAAAGCGGAAAGAACTGGTTATTGATTGTTGATTGATAAATAATATCTAACTCTAGCGTGCAATTTGATGTAAAGTGCAAAGTGGCTTGTTATGTTCATAGTTTAATGGAAATAGGAGTAAAGGAGTACAAGATTAGTTGTTTTCTGTTACACAGCTTTTCAATGATTTAAGATGTTATACATCCCCACTGATTGAGAACTAATTTGAAACTCAATTTCAAAGACTTTCTTGTTCTTAGAAAAAGTCAAAGTCAATTTTATTTATAAGCACATTAAAAACAGCATAAGTGCTTTACAACCAACAGAAAAAAAGCATCCAACTTAAAATAGCAAACACAGAATCCAACAGTTTAAATCTCAAATGTAATTAACTACCAAAATAAAGAGGTAGGCAATTCAAATATTTGAAAACAACCACTGAACAGGCCCAATCTCATTTGTGCCTAAGAGTGTACTTTTGGGTTGTAGCATCCTGAAAACTGCAAGAATCTCCCAGGAGTGTGCAGTCGGCAAATTGAAGGTTTAAAGATTTTTTTAAAAAATGATAAAAGAATCTGAAATCAATTCTAAAACTAATAGGGAGCTGGTGAAAAGCAGCTAAGACAGATGTGATGTGAACTTTCTGTAAGGATGCGGGCAGCAGCATTTTGAACAATCTGAAGGTGCGAGATGAAAGACTGGCTTACGCTTGAGTACAGAGCACTGTTGTATTTAAGATGGGATGAAACAAGTGCATGGATTATTTTTTTCCAAATCCAAGAAAAAGTGGAAAAAAAAAAGATTTCCACAATCAAGGGCTGGTAAGAACTAGTTTTGCAGCTGCATCTTTTTGTTTATAAGGGTTCTGGCAAAAATTACCCCCGGGTTTTTAGCAAACGTGTGAATCTCCTGAAAACTTACTGCATCGGCTATGTGACAAAAAGGGGTCAGTTTTACTGAATCAGCCAAATTGATGTTTGATCATAAATCCTAAACAGAATTGATTTCACAGGTGAACTTCTAAAATTAAACTGATTGACAAACTCGGGCAGAGACAGCTGTAGCTCAGGAGGTAGGATGGTCAGCTTTCTGTCTGAAGGTTCCTTGCTGAGTCTTTGGGTTTTTTTCTGTTCCTCAGAGTGTCCCTCACTTTCCATATGGCATATTGGAACAGTTTAAGCTGATTAGTTAACTTTGAACTATGAGGTCCTTGTTTCCTCTGTTGGTATTTCTCTGAGCCACTGTTATCTCAATTCCAAGAGCAGCACAAGAAAAATCACTTGTTTACTTTGCTTTGACTGAATCACCTCTACAGCTGGCATACAGTTGTAGTACAACTTGCCTGTCCCCATGCCCCCCATCCCCATCTCCCTCCCAATCCCCCCTCCAAAAAAAGAAAAAAAACCCTGCAGACTGCGGATGAGCAGCAGGGAACCTCGGGCTCTAACCATGCACATCTGTCAGGTATGTTTGAGCAAAAGTATGCTGCATTATTAATGATGCACTTCTTGGAGGCTAAGCCTGGGGATGACATCTGTCAGAGAGCGGCACATTTCTTTCTGGGCTGGGATACTTCAGTCCAGACTGACTAGAAGAAAGAAGTGTGTGAGTATGTGTGTTGTCGGGGTTCTTCTTAACTGACCTTTCCTGTACTTAAGCTTTATTCAACCCCCCATTTCTACATACATCTTATTTTATCACCTCCTTCCACTACATAGTTTAATGCTGCTTTGTCAGATAACACACTTGAGGGTATTTTAAAACTCATTAGTTTAATTGCCAATAAACTGCTATTATTTTTGCAGCTGCAAAATGCATTTCGAAACTACTACAGACACTACTGGGGTTGCAAATGAAAAGAACACCAGTGCCAGATTACCTAGATTTCCCTCTGTGCCCTTTAGAGTGATAATAATTAACTGTTCAAGGGCTAAGTAAGTTCACCTGGAGAGTTCCCTGCACAAAAAAAGAGAGTCAATTTCATTTCCCCTGCTTTAATAATAACACATTTATAGTCATGTCTGTTGCTTTCGTGACTCAATAAAAATATATGAATTAATAATAAGCTCAAGTTGAAGGTACTTGGTCAACATTCATGTTCCAGCTTTTTCTCCCTTGTGCAGAAACCTCCCTATTCCCTGCTCACATAAATTATTCACACAATAAGGAATGCAAGTGTATGTGGTGAGAAACCTTACTGATGAGGGTGGGATTGTAACCTCACAGGTAAAATCAGGCTTGAAAACAAACTTTTTTTTTTTTTTTTTTGCAAGAACTTGTTGTGATCACTGCAGTCTACAGAAAAGGGAGAAAATTGAAAGTTTTAGACAATGGAGAGGAGTACAATGTGCAAATTATAGTATAGTACCTGTGCAAATTGTAGACTTACAATTACTTACTTACAATTGTAGACTTAACAGTTTTACAACAACAGGAAAACTATTTTTAAAGGAAAAAACGAAAGTGCTTTATTTCTTGAAAAGTAAGCATTGCCAGAAACAATCATTAGTGTAAAATTAGGAGTAAGTAAAACATCAAAACCTGTTTGCAGCCAGCTAATTACAACCTACAAAACAGTATAATTACCAGAAAGAGGTACAGGGTCTGGAGCGAGGCTGGTGTGGCAGAGATGGTTCAATTAATCTCTATGAATGAGTATTTACTGCTGAGGGATGAATGTGTTTTGTTTGAGTAAATTTTTCTGTGCATTTGCTTGTCATGAGTTTATGTGGATGTGTTGGCATATCTTTCTGGCAATGGGACCGTACACAGGAAAAGAAATTGATTCAGAGAATCTTCAAATCAATTCTTGGACAGCTGGGGCCGAGGAGATTAGAAGTGAAGCACTGGCGGCCTGCAGTGCAGTCTGACAGGCCCCAGAGCAAACAGTAATCTCAGGATTATAGACCTCAGGGAGACGTACCTGTTTTCTCTCATTTCGTTTCCTTTTGCTCTCCGAGCAGTGACAGTCTATATCCACAACTAACCTCTGTTCGCCAAAAAAAGGCTGTAAACCCTGTTTCCATCTGTAGAGCTTCACAATGAAAGAGTGGCTCAGAGCTTCCGCAAAAGTCACCGTAAATTATATGAACGTAAGGCAGTTGGTAAGGCATATGCTGACTGATATATGCTGGCACATGACTTTTGGCCTTTTTATTTCTGCTTCTTCTTTGAATAAAGCTCACTGCAACAGTAGCCAAGTCAGGGGCAAGGGGAGGTTATCTGGCTGTGCAGCTGAAAGGAACCACTTAACCTAATGAAGTAAATCAGGTAATGTGTTCAAAGGTCATTTGTATAATTGTTTTGGTTGGACTGACTGCAGACAAATGATACCAACCTACGCCCCACAGCTGGAACATATCTTAGTACCCTTTCCTAGTGATTGGATTAAATTACAAGAGTTAATGTGGCAGCCTAATGATGGAAAAAGTAGCCTTACAGGGAAGTAAGGTGGGAAAAAAGAGTAAAGAACCAGGTACTATTAAAGAACAAGACATCATAACAGTTTATTTGTCTCAGTTTATTTGTCATTATGCACTATTTTTTAAGCCCCCACTGAGTAAATATTGGAGTTCACAAACTGCTTTTTAGTATGAGCAGCCATGACAGCGAGAATCCATTATGCCAGTTTGCAGTATTTTCCCCATTTTTAATTGTTTCTCTGGATATTTTAATGAACAGTGCTACAGCTAAATGTTGGCTTGTGGCCTATTGCACGCTCAACAATCGCTCACACAAGGTGCACTCAAAACAAAATGAAACAGACATGTCTTTTCTGATTTCTGGACAACTGTTTCCACCACATTGCAGCAGTGCTGGAATAAAGAGATAACACACTAGCAAGGAATATTAACAGGATGCAAAGCAGCACAATTGAGCTGACACTACCAAATGAGCAGCAACCATAATGCTGTATAGTCGACTGGGACAAATGAGTCACTCATGCCTGACTTATCAGTCTGTTCATCAAAGTACCTCATGCTCCCCATCCTTGTGCTACTGAAACACTAAAAAACTGTTTTTGGTTTTAACTTGCTGGGCATTAAATCTATAAGAATGCACTTTTAAAATTTGAATTTAAAAAAAAAAACTGCAGGGACTGTATTTCAATATACATAAAACACTGCCCTGCCTAAATCTTTCAAATAAGAGGAGTATCCATTTCTTTTTTTAAACAATTACAAATCAAGGTTCTATATGATCATAAATTAAGTTGTCACATTTAGTATAGGGAATAATCAGTCTTATGATCATTACATCCCGGATCCACATAGAGTACACTCTCTTTTCTTTGAGAAATGTGAGATTGTACCTTGAAGTCTTATCCACACCGTAGCTTTCCAAAAAAAATGTAAATTGAAGCTACTCTGTATGAGAAGACTTTGACAGGAACAATAGCTGCAGGATGAATATCTCAGTCAGCATATTCCAGCTGGAGGGAGTTCAAATGAGGGACTGTAACGCGATGAGACTTCTGTCAGCTGTGTGGTCACATTGATGAGAACGGTGGCACTCACCACACTTCATCAAGGACTTGACAGGCTCTTAAAGTGATTACTGTCTAATTAACATTACAGTAATCACAAGATGATTCCTGATATGCAACTGATTGTTCCACTACCGTTCGTGACCTCCGTACGACACATCCTTCAGTGAGTGGGAAGTGAGTGAGACGAGGGAGGGCTGTGACTGTTGAAACGGGAGCGTGATCAGTTCAACTTCCATCCAAGTAGATTCCCAGTGCTTTTGGCAGGCCCGTCCCTCAGTCTGACATTAGAATCCACTTAGTAGGCCAGCTGTGCAGGAAGTAGAGGGGTTGTCTTTTGATTGAAGAGTGCTTGTTCAGTCCCCAACTTCCCTAGTTCACATCTTGAACTGTCTTTGGGTGCAGAATACTGATCACCCACAATGCCCACCTATGTGTTCCTCATTCAACTTCAGCTAATCTAAGTTACTTTGAACTAAATGAATGAGTGTAAATATGAAATGAGCCAAGCTACTTAACTATATGAAAGTAATGGTAATCATTGCTGTATCACATATTGTTCAAGTTCAAACAGGAGTGTAGAGTTGATTATTATTATTTAAATAAGACCAAGGATCATAAAGTTCATAAAGTCCTTCCAAGGTGGGAAGAGACCCTCCTTGTGAGAGAAGGAAAGTCTCTGTGAGTCGCACAATGCATCTTGGTTGTAGCAGTCTGCAACATCAACTCATCCAACTTGTTCGTGAGGGAGCTTGAGTTGGCAAGGAAAATGATGGGAATCGGTGGTTTGTATTGTTGCCTTGGTAGCAACACAAGCATTCCACCTCACTTCTGTTTCCACTCCCGGCTGCCTCCTGTCTGCCGGGATGGTGAATCACAGAGAACTGTGGGGTCCTGGCTATGTCGGCCAGAATGTTACGTGAGCAGAGAAACTCGGCCGTAATGCCTTCCTCGCTTCATAGTCCTATCTGCAGATGATGGTGCTGGCTGTAGACTTAGCTGACCAAGCAGAAGGATGCTGGGAAACCAAACACAAGTCAGAACAGCCATAAAAAGAACCAATCTGCTGAGCCTTAATGCGTCACCATCTATTACATCCAGTCCTCTCAAGTGGACCACACAGAAATAAAAGTGTGGTATTAGAAACTAAAAAACAGTCAAACAAAAAAAAAAAATCCTTTTTACTTTTTTTACTCAGTTGTGCGTGATGTTGTTCTGGCTGTGCCATTTTTGCAGATGTTTATGCGTATTTCCTAATATTTTGCAGCTATCAAAATTCAGTTAAAGTCAAGATCCTCTCTTTCATTCAGTTTATAAGCTTTATTGATAATGGAAAGAGGACCTCTGTGCATTAGAAAAATGCTGTCAAAAACAATTTTTGAATCTCAACTTATCATGTCCAGAAATACTGTTCTTAAAACAAAGCCTTCTGGATGTTTTTTTGTTTGTTTGTTTTTGTAATTCAACACACTCACAACCCAAATTAGTCATACTTGATAAACATGATAAAGTGGTGAGTGTATATTAGGTTTACCTAAATAAGTGGGCAGTAAGTGTAAATGTTTTAGAATTTATTTATTTATTTTTTTTTTATTTTTATCAAGCAAACTTTATACACTAATGTGTATGTTTTTGGTTATGCTTATGGTTACTGTTGACACCCTCAAGCACAGCCATACTTTCTGAAAGTGGATTCACTACTGCTGAGGGCACTTTGGTGTCGATTTGGTTTAGAATTTGGCTTACCTTTTGACTCTTTTACTTCAAGAGTCTCTACAGGCATGTCTGTAATCACTGCAGGAGCCATGGCAATCACAGTTAGCTTAAAACTCACGGAAAGGGAGAACA
>JAOWBL010000008.1:14470721-14484070 GCA_028564865.1 Zenarchopterus dispar
ATCACATAGGTGACTATAACCCCAATGTGCTGTTGATGACACAGTTCAACCAATGTGTCAAACATAGCAGTGGCTTCACCTACCTTCTAACACACATTCACACACATATGAATTTAAGTGTCAATATTGCCGACTGTAAGACAAATTGCCCATCTGGGATAATAAGGTTTGCCATATCATACCATACCATACACACACACACACACACACACACACACACACACATACACACACACACACACACACACACAGTTTGCTACCTGGAACCATTCTGTCCTTCGTATATAATTTATTTCTTTACTTGGCACACACACATTTGCACATTATTACATTTCAGGCCAAGAAAATGTGTTCACTTCCACATGTTTTTTTTACACTTGCACTCTGTAAACAACAAAATGCCTTGAGGGGGAAGCAGCTCAAGCTTATTCCAAAATATTCTACAAATTTTATATTTTCTCAAAAACCACATAGACTGGAAAATCAAACAAAATGAATAACTCTCAGTCTGAGCATAGGTTTCCTTATCATAATCTGCCAATATGCCAAAAAATATGTTCTGCACTAAAAGCACTAAAATAATCCAATTTGAGATTTTGAAAAAATTGTAAAATGGGAAAGGTCTTCATAATTGTAAAATATGATTTGTAAAAACTGTAAGCTCGACATGGACTCCAAAATATTTGGGAGTAGCCTTATAACGCTTCCAGGACTGGTGGGCAGCATCAGTTACTGATATTGTTCCTCTTGGCATTGTGTTAGGATACAAGTGAATGCTCCAGACAACAAAGTACCAAAACATCCACTTTTATAGAAATGCTCATATTTTATAATGATCAATAAATCAAGTCCGGTGATAAGCACCACCTGTCTTCTAGTTACCCTCATAGTTCTTCTTTTCATGCACAATAGCTAAATAACTCATAGAACAGACTATTCTCAAGCTACTTATGTATTTATGTAGATTTTCTTTTCTCCCTTTTTGATTTATCTGCTGATTCACATGTATTTACTTAATTCTATTTTACTTCACATTATTCCATGTCTTTATCTGCACCGTTACATCAGAGCAATTTCTTAGTCTGTAAACCTGTTTACTGGCAATGGTAATAAAGTGATTCTGATTCTGATTGAAAGCAATAAGGGTGTACTTGATTTTTTTATTTTTTATTGTTTTGCACACTGCTTTAGTATTTTTTTAAAAATGACCTGTTATATTTAGTATGTTGTTTGCTGAAGCCTGTTCCAGCTGTCACCTGCCAAGAGGTGGGGTGCATCCTGCACAGATTCCCAGTCCATTACAGGACCACAAAGAGACACACAAGACATAACATCGGGGTTTACATATGTGCAGTTTAGAATTACCAGTCATTCTAACGTCCATTGTTTTGAATTGTAGGAGGAAGCTGCAGTACCTGGAGAAAAGCCACACAAGCATGAGGAGAACATTTATGTTTTCATTTAGACAATTTTTAATTTAATTTAATCTTGACAGATGCCAATCAACTTGGCTTTGTGATTTTTTTGTGAGTTAACTTGTGTTTCTTTGAGTTTACTAGCACATGGAGTGATTGCTGTATCCTGGCTGCCACTCAGTGAACCACACCTGTTTCCCATCAAGGACTGAACACCTTGGACTGCACCATTTTCCTTTTGTAAGATGAAAGAGTGGAAGTTCTATGGAAGTGGCATAGTTTAATGCTTTCTTTGCTTTTGCAGCTTTGCCTTTTTGTTTAATAATTAAGTCATTTTGTTCAAACAGTGAATTGATCAGGTAAATCTGTATAGTTGGCAGGTCCCCCTCCAACTCCCTCACCCTGTGTTTTGTCAGTGGACTGATCACCCACTATAAATATTGGCCTTGTGTCACTTTGTTGGGTTTGGTTGTGCTGTTATGTGGTTTCATTTTGGGGCTTAGTTTAGTTATGTTACTTTGACCTCTTTTATTAGCCCACTATATGGTTTTGAGAATTTATTTTTAAGTTTGTTAGTTATCTTTTCAGGTCAATTAGATGTTCATGATTAAACTCATTCTGTGTCTCTAGTCTGTCTGCTCAGTCCTTCATGCAACCACTGCCTATAAATTGTGTATATATAAATAACTACATTTATATTGAAACAATTTGTACTTGAAAGGGCCTAAAAATCTTTCATTGTTGAAGGTGAAAGTTGCATCACTGATTGTTAAATAATGTTGAAAAAAAAATTAAAAATGCAGAGGGACAGAATAAAAGTAGTTAATTTTTTTGCAATTAAAGGAGCAATGTGTAATGTAAAGCTAAAAAAATAAATTCATACGTTACACTCCAGTCAAATGGGGGCACAAGTGTACAGTACACAAAGTGAATTGATCTACCTTGTGTCAGAAATGAGGAATTTCACAATCCCTCCCCATCAATTCTATGCTAAATGTAAATCAAAAATGCAAATCAAAATCCAAAATCTGGGAATCAAAACAAAGAATTTGTAACCAAGAAATCAAAATCTCTGATGGGGAATCTCTATTGCTAGTGACAAGTTACTCACATCCCATTCATTTTCTATGAATCCTCAAAATCTGAACCGGGCAGCTGCCTCTTTATATGTGAGTTGTCCCTCCAAATCTCAAAATCCAAGTGGGAATATCACAAACTATTTTATCCATTAAATGTTTATTTGACTCATCCTGGATCACTTCAAAGAAATTAAAAGTTTATCATTTTTCTGTAGCTAGTTGAATTTGTTTTTGTGTTGATTCATTACATAAAAATTGACACATTAAAACCAGATGCAGCTAAAATATTAAATCACATTCCTCCAAATATGGGAACTCATTCCACTGTATACATCTGGCCTGAAAGTGCAATCACTTTTCTTAGTTACGCATTTCTTGTCTCGGCGTCATTTCTAAAACTATCTCCATTTCTGAGCCGTTTTTCTTTTCAAAGTTTCACTTCTGAAATAAGTCAAACCAGTGCTACATCAATCTACTGCGAGAAGGCAGGGCATACTGGGGATCATTACCTTTGGCACTGAATTAACACCAAGGTTTCTTGAAACAAAAATCATCAACAATTTACTTCCCAATGTAAATGAAATGTTGCAAGTTCTGCACCAAAATTTATTTCTTTGCTGTCCATGAACTGTCTCCAGTTGGGGAAAGTACTGTTGATATTTACTCTGGTTTTAGTCCTGGTTTTATATGCTTTTGTTTCTTCAAAACAAGACTTTTTCTTCCTGTAAAGGGCATTTGTGATGGTGACAAAGTTCTTTTCCCAAGGGCTTTAGCCATCCTTGCTGTTTCTGTTCACCTATCCTAAAATGATAACTTGGGGGTAGTATGTACATGGCAGAAGTTGGAACACCGTCCAACTTCTTTGTGTTATGATGTTGTACTGAGGCTGTTACATTGCTCACTACCGCCACATATGGCAGAAGCTGTTATTACAAGACTGAATGGCACAAAACTAGTTAGCTGGCATTCTAGCTTGGCAGAAATCTCAGCAGCCAAATACATAGTTATCATTTTTGTGACATGACTGCATTTATATTTTCTCACTGTCTTACTTAATATTAAAGAACAGAAATTCATACCACAAAAAATACTTAAGTGCACTGATTAAATATGATCAAGCAGAGGGAATTATCAAGAGCTACAACACATACTGTTTTATGGTGAAGCTTACTTTTAGCCCATGATTCAGCATCCAGTAACAACCTGATGGAAATGCCTAATGAAATATGAGAGTACAAATATTTATAGAAGTCTTTTTAAGGGGACATTTAAATTGTGTAAATGGACAAAACTGAATGGTAAACAGCATTGCAAATTGCTAATGTCAACAAAATTATTCAATATTGTGACATTAAGAGTTTTATTGAAAATAGCCAGGAGGTCATTGTTTAGTTGTTTCAAATGATATGAATATAGAGAGGGGTATGAAGAAAGAACTCTGTAATGGCAGTCCTAGTGGGGTATTTATTTATTTTGAATGTTCTGGAAATCAGAATCTTCTGATTTCCTGGGGTGGGGGGAGCAGGAAATACAGGGAGTAGGAGTTTGTTAGAGTTCCACTGGAAGCCCGAGGTTTCTTTTTAAGAGCTGTGCAATTTTTATACTTGTCAAAATTTGTAGCAGATGCATGACATGTAAACTGAAGTGGCAACAAAACACAGCCAGTAGGCAGTGAAAGCAAGTGAGGTCTAAAGTTGCCCTAAAATATCTAAATGCATTACAGAGAATAGAGTTTGAGTGAGTGTGCTACATGGATATGAAGGAGGTTTTGTTCTTGACAAAAACTGATGGGGAAAGTATAGAAATTCCTGCTTTAGCAGTCCAATATTGTCAGTGTCAGTTAAAAAAAAAAACACATCATGAAGTCCAAAATTAATCTGATTATTCTTACATTGTCAATGTTTCCAAGCCTTCACAGACAACCTGATATAAAGCCCAGTGTTACTTGAACTTGGGGAACATGCAGTCCATTTGTGTCACCCATAAATGTCCTCTTCAGTTTGTTGATGATATAAAACACAAAGGAAATGCACTGTTTATATAGACAGACAAACAGACACTTTTTTAAAAACATTTTTTTTTTTAAGATGGGTTCTAGGATGAAGAAAGATTTGGCCTTTAACTCAGCTTTTTTGATCACACCACATTGGGCAGAGGCAGGTTTTTGAATGAGTTAAGCAAATACAGAAAATGTAATGAAAATACCCCCCAACCACCATCACTGTCCATGAACCTTTTTATTCACCTTTTATTCAATCCATACACGTGCTTATAAAGTAACCTTTTCTCTTTTTTTTTTTTTTTTTTTTTTTTTTTAAACCCCTGGTTACAGAAAGGTTAACTGACCCAATTTCTCAAAAACCTACCCTTCACCTGTAATGGATGTCTTTAAATATGACTGCAGAAAAGAAAGTCAACACTGTGCTTCTCTAAACAAACTCTTGATGTCTGAACTACAGCAACAAAAAGAAAATATGTTTACATGAATGTTGTTTATAGCTGTGATTTTGGTTTTCCTTTTTTTTCTCAGGCTGAAGTCTTCATGTAACATGCTCCACAGCTGGCTAGTTATACACAGTCATAGAAATATTTCTGACTTGGAACAGATCTAATATACTGTTGCACATATAAAGCACACACATGATTAATGGAAAATGATCTGTCATTTTGTCCTCCTTTTGTCATAGAGATCAGAAATCTGTCACCACTGTTTTTGGTGTTTGCTTATGCATTCATTCAGTCCCCTTTTTTCCAATTTTGAGGATAGGGAGTACATTAGTGTGATTAGCAGGTGGCCTCCAAATGGCAATTAATGTAATTTGATACAGATAGATAATTCTGCTTGATGCCCAATATTTAGCTGATATGAAAGACAATGGACATTAATTATAATCGTTACTAAAGCTTCAGGCATAAAATGTTCTCATTATGTATTCCCATCTAATCTAATGATGGATGGATGGATTGATGAATAGATGGATAATGCATATTAAGGCAGTAATACAAGAACTTGTTTTCTTTTGAAGGTAGATTACTGATCCTGAGGCAGAGCTTGCAAAACTCCTCTGACTGAGTTGATAGCAGACCTGCACAATGCTTTCACTCTCCAGATTTCAATGGGAAAACAATAAACAAGCCTGTGGGGGGAGATGGAGAGATTGATAGGCATGCAGTTCTGATCGCTCAACCAACAGAAGCTCACTTTACCGGTGCAGTACTTTATGCACATTTGTGTTTATGAAATTGCAATCGATTGTTTCAATTACATGCGTGGCTGGACCATAACATTGTCACAATTGATGTGCTACTCTGAATCAACCATTGTAAAATCATTTGAGTTGTGAGTGATGTAAAGAAAAGCCCTTTGATATGTTTTTTTTTTTTTCTTTTAATGCAGACTTTGACTCAAACAACAAAGCCGTGATCCTAGCATGGACCTTCATCTGTGGGCACAAACACAACAGTAACTCTGATAAAACCAGAGGTTGTGAGTGGAAGTGAAGGAAATGAGGTTTCTTTGTAAGGTGATTAGGATATATCCCCATGATCACAATGGGAGTTCAGTGATCTGAAAGGACTTTAGACACAATTTCTACAGAGCTTAGAAGTTCTGTATATAAAGGCAAAGATTTGAACATGAAACCAGATTGAATTTGGTTTTCAGTTCATTCATCCAAGTTTAGAATGAGAATATTCAGAAAACAAAATCTGATATTCTATGGATGTAAGGGAATATCTGGATTATTTTTTAGCAAATTACTGCAAAGTAACCCATTGGACTGAGTGGAGGATGGGATTTTCCTACCCTTCTAAACATATGAATGTTCTTTTGTTTTTTTTTAAATTTTTAATTAAAATATGTAATTTTGGTCAAATGTATGCATGTTAAGTATAAAGTCATTTTTGTTTAAAGATTTCCCAATCTATGTTCTTGCTATTACTTACAATCTACAGTGTGGCTGGTGCCCTCTGGGTAAAGAAGTGGAATTCTTTTCAAAATTAAAAAATAATAACAACAACAACATGAATTTAAAGCTATGCATTTTTAGTGTTTCCTTTCCCAATTTTACTAAAATATCTGCTGCTTCTTTGTGTGATTGCATTGTTAAATGCAATCTTTGAACTTTGAATTAAAAAAAAAAGCAAGGAACTTCACATAACAGTGAGAAGAAATGAAGGAGAAATCAATTTATGCACATTAAAATACTATTTGTGGCTAAATTCCATCAAGGATTTCACTATTAATTGCTGATATTTCACCTGCTTTTTTTTTTCTTTTATTGCTGTTTTTGTGCAGAAGATCTTAGTTCACAGAAACTGTTGGCACAGCCTGTCAAAAACCTTTATAAATGGTGGAAATTATTTCGTTTGAGCCAAGAGTAAAAGATACAGTGTGAATTTTTATATGTGAGCTCTGCTGTGGCAACACTAACAAACAAACAAAAAACAAATGCCAATCCAGTAGTCAAATCTATGTAAAATGGTGCATAGTCTTATGGAAGAAATCTCAGAATCCTGAATAGATTCTATCAGTGGCTTTTGACGACTGCCAAAAAACGAAATTTGATTGAATAGTAATAAATTGGATTAAAATAACCACTTGGACCAAATTGGAATCCAGTTGTGCTATAATTGGACTGTGTTTCATTGTTCTTCCAGTGAAGCTGTTTGCTTTCACTGTAAAGTCACTGAGAAGTCGTAAAAAATTGTTTGTTGTGAATTAGTGCCATACAAATGACCTGGATTTGAATTTAAGTGAAGACCTATGAACTTTCAAATTATTTTACACAATATTTTCATCTCAAGTGACACCTACTTGGTGTCACTTGAAGTTACTATGAATGGGTCAGGAAAGTGCCATTTAACGCTGAGCTGACACTACTCGAAATTCACAATCTTCTTTTTTTTCTTTTTACTATCATTCAGCATTAGCCCTGCTAAAAGTGTTTCATTTAATGCAAAGTAAATGTACAGTATGCCCTTGAATGTTAAATGAACCATGAACAGTTTTTCTATTGTGTGTCATATATGACAAACTCAAAAATGCTATTAATAATCTCTACAAAATTACTTTTTTATTTCATTGCTTGGTCAGATATTGGTGTATATGGGGTAATAAACATAATGTGCAAACATTAATTGCTGAATATGGTCTCATAAAAACTTTAAGGGCTACATTTACATAAGATGCTGTTAAACCCACTGTCTCATTCAAAAGATGACATGATTTACTCATTTCTGAATCAACACTTAAACTGCGAAATTAATTCAAGGAGCCTTCAATATTTAAAATATTATGAACAAGCATGCCTCTTATGTGAGGTACTTGTGTGCCCTCTTGTCTAAACAGAACTGAATATTTCCAGAAGTGATGACTCTTAATTTTTTTATTTATTTATTGTCACAAGGCAAATTTATTCTTGCTTTGTTGAGGAAAAAATAGTTTTAAAAAGTGAAAAATGGTATTTAACATGCACAATGATAACTAAGTGCCTGAAAGGTGTGTCAAATGTTAGATTTTTGGATCTACACCTGTTGTATATGTACCTAATGGGATTTTCAGTTGCACTGCACATCCCTGCAGACTGATGTACTAAACTTTGTTGCTTGCAATTCAGTACTGACAGCACCATTAATTTGCGCTGGGAAGAAAAAGAGAACTTAAATTTGGGGCTTTAATTGGCTGTGACAGCTGCTGTGCAAAGGAAGCAAAAGTGTTGTACAACACCGGCAGCAGGAATGAGCTCACAACAGAAAATAGTCTCCATTCATGTGAATGTATCTGAAGGACAAAGGAAGATGTTATCCAATCACTCCAATCAGTATGGATCACGAAGCTGTTATTCTGAATTGACTCTAGGAAATTTACACTAAAAAAAATCAGCAAGGAAAGTTGTGCACTTTACATAATATGCTTATATTCAGTTTACTTACAATAATTGTCTTTGACTCAAAAAGTTCCACATTATTTGTTCCAACTTACATACTTAAATTTTGTAGAACCTGTTGACAAGAAAGATAATTAAAGCCAAGGTTTTATTTTAATTTATGTTTTGAGTGTAAGGCAACCCAGAATTTCTTCCAAGTTTTTTTTTTTTCTGCCCTGATACTTAGTGCATTAATGCTTCTTTTGCAGGTTTCCTTATTGTTTAGTAATTTTGGTTTGCTCTGTTTTTAATGGACACACTGTTAATTTATATGGGCTATCAACAGCCAAATTATCATTGAAGTTATTCCCAAGTGTATGGAATTAGGCATCAGAAGATCCTGATGCATTGCAGGCTTATTTTCATATGTTTTCTGACCTATTTGTCTACAAGATCCCTGAGGTTAACTATAGACTGTTGTGTAAACAGTACATGAGATAAGTCCAGTTGTACACGCATATACATGATTCACCATATAAGCATACACTGATAAAGAAGATAAATAAATGAATTTTTGTACTTCCATTTTTATTTTCCCACAGCTTATAACCACCCACTTTGACCCAAGGTCTTTCAATTTACTGAGGTAGCACTAAGTTGTTGATTAAAATTTCATTTACTGCACACAAATCCCTTGCTTCTAATCCCCATAAGTCCAGCATATTGTATTGTCATTAACCACTCACTGGCTGGTAAATACAAATCCTTTCACCTTTCACTCTGTAGTCCATGGATAATTGCTGTATCATCTCCTCAGAAGCTTTCCCATGGGGAGCGCCAAGCAGCATACAGGAAGCAGACTCAATTGCGCTTGACAATGTATTATGGAGCAACAGTAGCTACTAGAAATCGCTTGGCAGTGGATGGAAGGGTCTTGTACTGGTCTGCCGTCATTGACAGAGCAGATAATGGCTAATTAGACCTCCCAGTAGTAAAACCCTGAAATGTTGCGTCTTTGAGTTGACACTTTAGTCTTTAAGGATGTTCCCTGGTGAAACAAGAGTTTGTTATTCTGTAGCTTACAGAACAAAATGGAAGATGCTTACTTGAAGTGGAGTCCTTATCTGACAGAGGTAAAAAAAAAAAAAAAAAAAAGTACAGTATAATAACCAATATATTTAAAACAGAAATATCACTATATTTCATTTGACTCTGCTCACTATGCAACAACACTGCTAGAATTGATGTTTTGTCAGGTCAGTCACCCTTATTGACTATGCAAGCGAAGAATGACTCTTCATATGAACAATTTCCCACAGGGCCTTCAGGAGATGACATCATGAACAATACAGATTAATTAACTTCCCATAGATTGTTTGCGCCAAATAAGATTCAACTGACAGCCAAGGAGAGTTGGTGAAGGGGCTTAAGGTAGTGGTTAAACTCCTCTTCCTACTCTTTCCCCTTATGCAGCCTTTTTGTCGATTCCCTGTGTTTCCTGTGACTCTTCCTGTGTTGTCTGGGAATGCTCTCTGCAGGCAGAGCAGGAACCACACCTGTCCTCTATTCATAACCAATGCTGCAGGTTTAAAATCCTGGGACCTGCCCCACCGCTTCTCACCTTACCTCAAATTCACTACTATCCTGAAGTTAAAGAATAGCCTAACTTGGAAGCCAATCACTGAGTTTTATTTCCAGTCTTGTTAACCTGAGCTTTTTGTTTCCATTCTCAGATCATCTTGTGTAAGTGCTGAGCCAGCTTCTTTTTTCCTCTGTTAATTTTCATTTCGATATTTAACCGCACTTTGGGTCACTTTTTTTTTTTTTTTTTAATCCAGACCCTGCATTTAAGTCTTCTGAAGTCCACCGTACAGTGCTTGAGATAAACAAACTTTTCCTGGCAGTTGGGTCTAGTTTCTAAAATATATTACCAATCCTGAAAGCAGGGGTTTTTACAGCTAATTTATATGTATTCAGAGGATAACAAATAGAAAATGAAAGAAGCTGCTCGGTGTGCTGCAAAGATTTCAGACGTAAGTAATCGAGAATTCTGCCAAGGCTTCACATCTTACCCAAACACAACAAAGCTGGACTCAGTTTATTTGTAAAGAACAGTGTCCCATCAATTTCTTTTTTAAAATTTATAACAATATCAATAATATTTATAGCCACCTTTCCAGCACTCAAGGACACTATAAAAAAAAAAAGTGAGAAACAAAAAAAAACCATAAGAGATGTAAGGTGTGTGTGTGTGTCTGTCTATATATATATATATATATATATATATATAATATAAATAAATTTTAACACACACATATATATTATATAGACAATGCAATTGTACCCAGAGCGAAAGCAATCTTAAACAAATGGATATTGGGATAGTGACAACATGAAGGTGGTCGGACAGATGTGGATGGGTGGAGCAAGGTTATGAATGGCCTTGAATGTTAAATGGAGGCTTTTGGATAGATGCTTTATAAATTGAACCCAAATATGGTTGGGTTTTGCCAGTAAACTCATTATAAAGGTCAACACTTTTCAAACCATTTTTTCTGGAAGACACTGTATATCAGTCAGTCAGCCCAAAACCTAGTTTTATTTTATTTCATTTTGCACATTTGAGCTGTGTATCACAGAGACATAGCTCATCTGTTGGTATCTCACCGCTGACCCACTGAAACAAGATGCAAGTAGCAGGGAGAGACTCACCCCAGCACTCAGACCTTGGGCTCATGTGGAGATGGATCATCAGCAGGCAGAGACTTGCTTATAAGGCAGCAGTTTGTGTTAAAGTTAGCAGAGAAAGCATTTTAATAGTTACACCCCCGCCCTTCCCCCTCACACACACACACACACACACACACACACACACACACACACACACACACACACACACACACACACACACACACTCCCTCTCCTCAAACACGCCTTAAGGTGTACAACAGTACAGATGTGCAAGAGTACAGAAACACTAAACACTGTGATGACCAGAACATTAAAGGGCTATTTATTTAAAAAAGAAAATAATAAAAACTAAAAAATCTGGAACGCTGTTTTGTCTAACACAATCCATGTTTCCACTGTGTGATGATTCATCCCAGATGCTTTTGAGCACAGATACATGCACTTATTAGTATCTAACTGTAACCTAACTTGTGAGACAGAAATAAAGTGTAGGAAAAATGGCTCCTTAAAAATATCAAAGTCTGATTTGTAGGTCCTTTGCTCACTTACAATCCAGCATCAGTATATGGACCTTACTTGTTCACAATTGAAGACACCAGAATCACATTTGCTATGTTAGTGCTTTGAGGGTAATGTATGCCACTGATGTCATGGAACACTTTGTCTCTATCTCATCAATGCCAAACACTTTGACAAAACAGCAGCGTTTAATGAACATGGGTTGACCTAGCTAAGACGGGGTCAGATCAGATCAATGCCATATGGATTGCTACCATGTTCCTGAAGTAGTTCCTCTGCAGGATTGTGCTGGTGGACATTGACATGTGGGCTGCATTTATGATGAGAGAGTCTGTCCAATTTAGCCATATCATTGCATTACATTATGATGAACTGATAGCCACTGGTCACTTCACCTGTTGAGTTTAGGCATAATATTAGATGACTGTACAGAAAATTATTATATAAAAGAGGAACGTCTTCCTTTGGATGCTCAGAGCATACCACCATCACTTATGAAAAAAATCTGAGTCCACTAGATATTTACTCATTTAATCTTTCAGTTCTTTCTTACACACAAAGAAGTCACAAGCCAGTATTTATGACACCATTTCAAGCCCAAATAAAGGGGGGGGGGGTTGTTTCAGGAAGGGTGTCTGACATAAAATCTTTGCCAGATCAATATACAGAATACAATGATCCAGTGGGACAATACCTAACGAAGAGAAAAAGCTGAACAAAGTTGCTTGCTTGCCTTTGCAAAGTAGCTCTCACGCTTTTTTTTGCCCTTAATCTGAGGCTAACAAAGGAAATCTTTGCTTCTTCGACATGGGGTTTGGTTGTGTCAGGGATGAACAGAGCAGTTCAAGCCTTGATCATCAGTGTCTTTGGATGGATAGAGCTTTGTTTGTCAAGCTCAATTCTGTCAATAGAGACAAGGATGTCAATAATTTATGTGGGGGAAAGAAGCATAGAACTGTGACTTGTCTTGTGACCACCTGAATATACCTTTTGAAGACTTGACAGTGTCTGAAACCCCAGATTAGGTACAAGTGTAATAGCTGCAGAGTTCCCATTCCATGGTGGATTCAAATCATACTTTTTTTCCATTAAAAACAATTCTACTTAAGCTGCAGCAACACCGAAAGGTAGAAAAAAAACTGTTAGACAAAATATTTGTTGTCCTCAGTTGTACACAGATAACATCACAGGCAGTGATCCACTGGATAAAGTCTGAGTGGGACTAACTACTATAGCTCAATATATGCAAATATCTGCTTTACAAGGTTCACTTGTAGTGATTATCCATGTACAAGATCTTTGATTAAAGTGACGTGTAGAACAGTGTATATTGATTGACGGAGCACATTTCCAAATGACCACTGTCTCTATTTACAGTTATTTTTGTTTTTTTCTTGACCCACAGCGACTTTTGGCAGGTCTGCTTGGTTGATATTTTACATTTATTTTAAATAGGCTTAATCTGCTAAACATGGTTGTATTGTCATGATTCAAAGACTGTAATTGTGTCACTTAAATAAAAAAAAAATCCAACAACAAAATGATGTTAGTGAAACCTAGTTGTAAAGTAGTCACATCTCAACAGGTTACTTGACTCAAGTGTGACAAGTGGGACTTGCCCGACATGAAGCTGTGAGTGGCATACTGCTGGTCCGTATGTGCTTCACTTCACACTCATCTGCTCCCACAGTGATGGACAGTACACACACACACACACACACACACACACACACACACACACACACACACACACACACACACACACATACATACACACA